>CAJHZI010000449.1:1620000-1650000 GCA_905160935.1 Enchytraeus crypticus | reverse complement strand
CGCCACGTGCAGACTACGGTTGATCTATTAATCAGCAAACCGGAAACGCAAGAGTAACATAATTATATCTAACAATAGCGATAAATTAATAATAATAATAATAATAAAGGTTTATCGTCCGTTTCCTCATACAAGGATGATGTCAGGGACGTAAATCAGTCAGAACTCTATCCGACAGGGTTTCGTTTATAGACCTACAGGAATAAATTCCATTAACTTTACATCTAATGACATCGCTAATAATTACCAATTATAGAATACAGGGGTTGAATGATTTAAATAACTCTGAACATATAACTGAGATCTAGTGGTAAACTATAGCATAGGATAATCTAGACAATCTTATTCACTATCTCTCACTGAGCTCAAACTAGGGAGGTGAGTAATATTCATTACTACCTCTCTCTCTTAGTGCACTGCCTACTGGCAGGTCCATGGTATACAGCGTCTCCACTCTACTCTGTCTTCCGCTTTCCTTCATGTCCATATATGAGTGGGTCTTTAAATCATCTAACATATCTAATCTCGGCCTGCCCCTGCCTCTTTTTCCTTCCATTCTGCCTTCTATGACCTCTATTAATAGACCTTCCCCCCTTAGAATGCGTCCTATCCAACTCTTCTTCCTATTTCTTAATACATTTATCAACTGTCTATCTGTTCCAACTCTTTTGACATTATTATATGTCGCTAAATCATTTACTGATCAAAGAGTAAAACATCCACACTTGCAATGAAAATAGCGATTCGAAGAAAATTTCTGCAACTTATCTGCCAAAATTGAGAAAATGTGTTAACCTGCAGAAAAAGGCGGAGTCGGTATTTGATTGACATCTTCTACGGGACTGTTTAGACCCGCCTCCGACGTAACTTCTGATGAAATCTTATCATACAATTCCTCGTCAATCAATCTCTGTTGTGTCAAATACTCCTCATTGTCATATTCACTCATGTCATCTCCAGGTATCACTAGCAATCAATCAGTCAATAGAACAATTCACAATCAAATCTATCAGTCTGTCAGTCAGTCAATCAGACAGTCAGTGAGTAAGTCAGTCGATCAGTGATGCAGTCAGTTCATTAAGACTTTTCAAGCTTTTGCTTAGTTACTTCTTCGTAATGATTGTTTACTCTTTATTCCCACTTCAACTACAAATAACGCTTAAAATACATCCACACAGATTTAAAAACTTCCATACTCATGGGCTAAGTTAGACACTAATATCATCAGCGAATTAAGAAACTAATACAAAATAACCCAAGCAAGCATACAAACACATCCTTAAACGAGAGAGAGAGAGACCATGAGTTAAACTGAGAGAGAGAGAGAGAGACAGAGAGATAGAAATAGAGGGAGGGAGATAGAGAGAGAGAGAGAGAGAGAGAGAAAGAGAGAGAGCGATCAGTGTATATGTTTAAAATAATTTACCGATCATGCGTGACGTATGATCACTAGCACGTGACCTGGATGAAAGCCTAGATGAAGGTCGAGAGGTCATGACCCCTTGATGACCTACATCCATGCTCAAACTTGACTTACTTCTCGTCATAATCTCTCTCTTCATCATAAGGTTTGGGGTTATTCTTCCCGCAAAACCATCAAACATTTCCACCCTCTCCACACCAGTCAAAGAATCCTTGAACAAGCCGCTTCCAGATTCCTCAACAACTGTCTTCCTTACATCAGTGTTGCCCTGCATCGGATTCTTTAGCGACACGCTGGTTTCACTGATTGGGCTGGATTGTGAAGCATTGCGCGGGGTATCAGAATCACTGAAGGGTTGTGGGGAGGCAGTGGGTGTGTTGTTTGGAGAGGTTGGTAACACTGGCTCCCTAGAAAACAATGACTGTGGTAGTCGTGTGGGACTGCCTTCCGTGTCATGAGTGACGGGTGAATAGTTGGTGCTTTCACCCACAGAGTTAGATTGTATTCGTAGATCTGTCTCAAACACACTGCTGGCAGGCTTCCATGACCTAGGTCCATGCAGGTAGACTGTCGATACACAGAACATGTGTGTAGTGTTAACAGTCGCTAGGCCGTCTCAATGTCGTTGAGCTTATAGATCTTTTAAATTATCGTACATTTAATTGTCATATCTTTTAAATTATCATACATTTAATTGTCATATCTCTTAAATTATCATACATTTAATTGTCATATCTTTTAAATTATCATACATTTAATTGTCATATCTTTTAAATTATCATACATTTAATTGTCATATCTTTTAAATTATCATACATTTAATTGTCATATCTCTTAAATTATCATACATTTAATTGTCATATCTCTTAAATTATCATACATTTAATTGTCATATCTCCTAAGATCTCATGCATATAATTGGCATATCTTCTAAGATATCATACATTTAATTGTCATATCTCCTAACCAACATTTTTCCTATCGACTTCGCTACTGGCTGGAGCCAGTGGCGAAGTCGATAAAATACTCGAACGCGGATCAGTAAGTGCGGTGTTCAAATCCTGGGCTCGCCCATCACTGACATCGCTTTCGAGTAACGAAACTAACATTAAAATTAGCTTTACCAGCTTTTAATATAATTTTAATGTATAGTCTAGGATGGGTAGTAAAACAACAACAAAACAGCTAGTGCTACTGTCGTCAGTGACAATATCGAGACTTTGGAACCAAAGCTAAGCCTGATACTGCATCGATCAACAAACTATCCCATCACGATGGCTACTCTATAAACCTTTACCGACATTGTTATTGGTTGGAGCTAGTGGCGATGTCGGTAGAGTACTCGACCGCGGAACAGAATGTGCGGGGTTCAAATTCTGGGCTCGCTCGTCACTGACATCGCTTTCGAGTGAGGAAACTGACACTAACCTTAGCTTTTTTAGCTTTAAGATATCATATTTCATTGTCAGGGATTCTATATGGTTCCATCTTTTACTCGTTATATCTTTAAAATAATATTTGGGGCTTAACGTTTGGAGTTTCTTAATTTCATTATGTCTATGGTAATGTAAATGAGAAAGACACCACCAATACTTACACTTGTTGCTTAGTTTAGCTCTGGCACTGCTGGGCCTCGAATTAGCAGCTGAGCCAGCAGCTGGACCAGGCCTAGGTGTGGCAGCAGATGGGCCAGGCCTAGGAGTAACAGCAGCTGAGCCAGCAGCTGAGCCAGCAGCTGAGACAGGCCTAGGAGTATTAGTAGAAGATCTAACATTAGCAGCTGAGGTGTCCGCAGAGCTGCTGTCAGCTACGCCCAGAGTAAAGTATCTGCTGAGATCAGCTGAGCTAGGCTCATCAGCAGCTGTGGGCAGCAGCTGCGCTATCTGCTGTACAGCTGCTGGTACAGCGTGACTTAGCTCTCCAAAGCTAATATACACAAACACAACAATAACAAACATATATAGGTACACAAATACACAAACAACCTTTAACTGTACACAGATACACAAAATAAAAGTGTCGAGTTAATGATAGGAATAAGTTACTAATGCTTGTGTGCAGAACAACAGATCATATTTCAAATATGAAAATGTCTAGCCAGTGGCTCAAAGAGGCTAGCCTAGCTAACTTGTTAGGTGCTTCTGAACTTTATTTGAAGTACATTAGACTCTCTCTCTCTCTTTATTAGTGTACTGCCTACTAGCAGGTCCATAGTAAATCAGTAAATAACGCATCCGTTCATCTCTATTTTCCGTTTTCCTCTTCATGTCCACATACGAGTGGATCTTTAAATCATCTATAACATTAGACTAAGCAAATTAATTGATTGATACTGAGCGTTAAATAGGCGAAAATAATTTTTTTTAAATTTAATAAAGAAATCAAAAAATATTCTATCAAAAATAATACCTACAATTTAGGGTTAATATTCATTTGCTGACAATAGGATGGTAACTGTGATACCCCCCCCCCCCCCCCCCCCCCCCCCCCCCATCACATGTCACTACAATTCGATTCACCCAAAAGAATCTTTGTTTGTCATATCGACCTGCATGTTTCCGCAAAAAAATGATTTGACAAAAACATAGGCTGAGGAGTGAATAAAAAGATCCTAAACGGTGCCATATATACCAAGACATACAAACAGACACACACGCATAGACATACAAATGCAAACAGACACACACATGTGCTTAGACACACAAACACACACACAAGCACACAGAGAAATATTAGATTAACAATTAATTAAATGAGAGAATACAGAATATGGGGGAATATGCCTGTCGTTCTGTTACCAATGATTAGTAAAGACTACGGTTCTTTTAGTATTCATTAAAAAATGTTGCGTGGATATTAACTACAAGGTCAACCGCCAAAATTATGTCGCTCAGCCAATGACAGCGCTGTCCTTCAGTTTGATCGACCAATCAGCTTACTTCATAAAAAGGACTAGAATATTATTTCTTAATCAATGGATTAGCAAAACATCGGCGTACACGTGCGAAAACAGGCGCGCAGTTACGCATTACTTAACACAGCTATTCGAGCTTACAGAATATCAAATAGTGACTAAACAGGGGTTTACGCAACTGTTGAAGCTTAGACAGTTGATTATCTCACTAGTAAATACGGCCATAAGAGTAACAGTGGACTGATCAGCGGACTGTAGTCTACCTGTTGTACACAGATCTACTCTACTACAATTAGAACAACAGTGGACTGTAGTCTACCTGTTGTACACAGATCTACTAGATTACAATTAGAACAACAGCGGCCTGTAGTCTACCTGTTGTACAAAGAACTACTCTAATACCATTAGAACAACAGTGGACTGTAGTCTACCTGTTGTACACAGAACTACTCGCTGAGGCAGGTCGACTTGACTGAGCACCTCTCCTCGCTGTTCTTCCAGTGACTCCACCTCTCACCTTCACTCCACTTCCAGTCCTCTCTAATTCTTCCGTGTACTTCTCCGGTATCTCATGAGACTTTTCCAGCTCTTGCTTAGTTTTCTCCTCATCATCAAGTGTTTTCATCACCCCACTGTGTCTCACACCGGCAGTGGTTTCTACCCCACCCTGTCCCACACGTCTAGGACTACCCCTTACTCTCAGTCCTGCCTTGTGACCCTTCAACATCAGCCCTTTCTCAGCACCACCTTCCCTCCTACCATTGTGTCCACTCTGAGACCCGGTGCTGGAAGACTTTGTGGCACCGGAAACAGTTCCAGAGTCCCTACGACCTGAGGGTCCCACTGGACCAGAGTGGACTGGGATACTTCTAACAGATTTCCTGCTCCAGGAAGCACTGCCTCGTTCTGTAGATGTGACAGTATTGCCAGCAGAATTTGACATATTGCCAGCAGAATTTGGCATTTTGCCAGCAGATTTGGGCGATTTTCCAACACTTGGCATGTTGCCAGCAACATTTGGCACGTTGCCAGTAGACTTGTCATCCAAATATTTTGACCTAGGACGTTTCTCCATGATGCCTGCCACAGTCCTACAATCAACTGATCGTCCCCCCACCTTCTCATCCGAGCTCCTTCCCTTCCCCTCTCTCCAACCTCTCCCCACCTCATTCAGACTGCTCGTGTTGCTGTTGATATCGCTGAGTACGTGTGTATTGACGTCTGATGAAGCCTGCCTGTACGTGTCCAGGTCCTGAGTCCTGAGAGATCTAATGAACAGTCTTCTCTCATCGTCATTGTTGTTGTTGTTGTTGTTCTCCTGCACTGTGTACATAGACGATTTCTCTAATGCCTTATCCGATGTCTGCATCGATCAATCAATCAATTAATCATTAAATTAATTAATTTTGACCCGCTTTCCTTGGATTTGAACTCTTTTGATCTCGCTTTCTCTTGTGGTCTCTGTGTACTCAGTCGTCATAATGTGGTGCTTTGGCGCCTGTTTGTGTAGATTCTGCAAGAGACGTCCCTGATATTGCCTTATGGCAGGGAATCGGACGTTAAATTCTTATTAATTGATTGACTAATTAATAAAATATTTTATATATCAATCACATTCAAGACTCTATCAATCAAGAAGTAAAGAGAGTAAATCAATCAATTAATCAACAGATTAATTAATGAAGTAATCAATAAGTAATTAAAGTCTAGTTTGATAAATATATAGTACAATTTCTGACCAAAAATTGTATTGACTTATAACTACTAAAATATTTGTTGATATTTTATGTCCAGCTAAACCGATCGATTACTTATTAACTGACACAAATGGTTTATATAGTATTAACTAATAATGTAAAACATCACCCGATATACTGATTGATTGATTGTTTGACTGATTGATTTGTTGTTTGACTGATTGATTGATTGATTGAGAATAGTGGAAAATAGCACATAATTGGCTGTAAAGATTGATAGATTAGATTGACTGATCGATAGAAAGACTTATTGATTGATATTTACCACAGTATCGGAGAGTTCAACGATGGAGAGTCTAGACTCATTTCTATCATCACCATCATCATCATCATCATCATCATCAGATAGCTTATCATGATCATCATCATGGCAGCCCAATATCTCAGCCAAATCATTGTGACCTGTAGCACAGCAACAACAGCATGCAAGCAACGTTCAGGACAACACTTAGTGCAAAACATAGTATCTCCATTAGAAAATAATGTGTACGTATTTGCAATATTAAATGTTAAACCAGAGTACGACGTATTTACAATATCAAATGTTAAACTAGTGTACGGTGTATTACACTTATCAAGTCTACACGAAATGGATTAACGTAGTAAACATGGCTTACATTAGATATGATGTTAATACTACTACTACTAATAATAACAATAATAAAGATTTAACATCAGTTTCCTCATCCAAGGATGATGTCAGGGACGTCACCACAGCACACATCACTACTAAGCTATATACTGACCTTATTATAAGAGTCTCCGAGAATTACAAAACATTGAACACTCTATAAATATGAATTTTTAAACAATTAATCTGCGATTCTCTGATTGATTGACTGTTTGATTTATTAATTGATTATAATTATTATTCTTTTATTTATTTAATTTTTATTTTATTATTTTATTTATTCTGGACTCGCCCGTCACTGATATCGCGTTCGAGTGAGGAAATTGCCTTACCAGCTTTAAGCTTGTAAATCTCGAATGACTTATACAGGAGAAGGAAGGGCTAATACCCGGTGTGTTGTTGTTGCTCCACTCTTCGCTCGCCTCACGTGCTGTCACCTTTATACTCTGTCTAGCCAGTGACTCTGAGAGCTCAGTCAAGCCTCTACCCACAACAGAGCTTATGCTGTCACTAGTCGATCTAGCGCTCAGAGATCTCACGCTCTCACTAGTTGCTCGGCTCTTAGCAGTCGCTGTGTCATAAGACTGGTGATTAGCGGCTGATCTCTCTCTGCTCGAGGCGCTGGTGGGAGTCGAACCCACGCCCTGCTTCTCACGTCTGTACTTCTTCAATAAAAGCTTCTCCGCATAGCTCAGCCCGTTTGTGCTGAACTTTATCTCTATGTTCTGCTGGTTGTGAGGCCGTCTAGAGGTCGATAGACACTGATCACCTGCCCCTATACTAGCATCTGAGTCATCAATCGATCAATCAATCAGTCAATCAATCAATCAGTCAGGTAGAAGTGACTAGGTACTGACCACCTGCGCCTATACTAGCGTCTAACTACATCAATCAATCAATTAATCTATCAATCAGTCAGTCAATCAATCAAACAATCAGCTGCATAGAGGTGGGTAGATAGATGGAAGAGAGATAGAGAAAGAGAGAGAGATAGAGAGAGAGAGAGAGAGAGAGAGAGAGAGAGAGAGAGAGAGAGAGAGAGAGACTACCATTAACAGGGAGACTGTGTTTCAGCTCGTCTGTGATTGGCTTGGCATGAGTTGCAATGTCTGTTCCCAGCCTCCAGGCCTGCAGTGCTTGTTGAAACAACTCAGCACTCTCTGCTTCCTGATAGGACCCGTTCAACAGCAGCCCACCTCCACCAGGGGAAGAAACCGGGTGCGAGAGAGCATTGCTCCCTCTAGCATTGTTCTGTAGACATCAACAAGTAAGCTATAAGAGCATTGTACCCGTAGCATTGTTCTGTAGACATAAACAAGTAAACTATAAGAGCATTGTACCCGTAGCATTGTTCTGTAGACATAAACAAGTAAACTATAAGAGCATTGTACCCGTAGCATTGTTCTGTAGACATAAACAAGTAAACTATAAGAGCATTGACTTGCTAATGTTGTTTTTACATATAGTCTCGGATGTATTGTGGACTACTTTGTGACATTGTAATATATTACTCGCACATCGAGAGAGGGGGTGGTCGCAAGTTGAGCCTTGATGGTGCATTCGAGATGGAAGTCAGAAATAATATCTTACTTAAAGATTGAAATGAAATCAATTCTACACCTAAAGTCAGTGTCGTGATCACAGACTGTAAAGTATGAAGATGGTAACCTGGTTAACATTTCTGAGCTCGTTCTCTCTCATAACAGGCATCCTGCAACACAGCAAGTGCACAGGCCATCATCAATATAACTATACAAGCTTTCCACGTTTAAAACAGTGAAGCTTACAGATATTACAACTGGCTGGAGCCCGTGGCGATGTCGGTAAGATACTCGACCGGGGATCAGTACGTGTGGGGTTTAATCATGGGCTCGCCCGTCACTAACATCGCTTTGGAGTGAGGAAACTGACGTTAACATTGGCTTTACCAGCTTTAGCTTTTTATATGGAAACTAAAAACTAATCTATTTCCTCCTTTGACACAATATCTTCTTCTCTTTCTGCTCAACGGACTGCATCTGTGCACCGTTATAGATCTCACTTTCTCTCAGTTCTAAACATTTGCTAAGGTGTTCTGGTTTTTGAACTGCTTGTAGTTGTATGTGTCATTGAAGACGTGCCTGATATCTCCCTCCGCTAAACTACTGGACGTTAAATCTTGATTATACTATAGTATTGTGATTTATTGCAGAGATTGAATGAACGAAAAAACAAATGAAGGACTGAATAGAGGAAGGAACGAAGGACAATATATGGATAAATGAATGTATGACTGAATGAATGAATGAATGAATTAATTAATTAACAAATGAAGTAGCTAATGAAATCAGTCTAACCTGGGAGGTGGGGCAGCGTTCCTGGGAGTTCTTAGACCTGCAGACTGAAGTAAACAGAAACAATGAGTCAGTGATGAGTCATGTTAAGTCAATCAGCTAAATCAATCAGTTAATCAATCAGTTAAATCAATCAGTTAATCAATCAGTTAAAGGTTTTAATAAACCAACACTTTTGCTACTCTTAGCATCACACAAGCTCATACTCTTAGCTACAGACAGTAGGATAGATATGTAAACATACAAACACAAGGATACATAAGTAAACATACAGACACAAGGAGAGATATGTACACATACAGACACAAGGATAAATATGTAAACATAAGGACACAAGGAGAGATATGTACACATACAGACACAGGGATACATAAGTAAACATACAGACACAAGGAGAGATATGTACACATACAGACACAAGGATAAATATGTAAACATACAGACACAAGGAGAGATATGTACACTTACAGACACAAGGATAAATATGTAAACATACAGACACGAAGAGAGATATATTACACCTACAGACACATGGAGAGATATGTACACTACAGACACAAGGAGAGATATGTACACATACAGACACAAGGATAGATATGTAAACTTCCAGGAATGTTAAAATCTCGAAAACTGTTAGTAGAACTGTATATATAGAAACATTATCATTAGAGTTTTAGTTCTAATCTCAGAGGAAAACAAAACTACTAATTTTTATCTACCTCATATGCAATGAGAAAGAGTATAAGACAGTAAATAGGACAGGGAATAGGACAGAGAATAGAACAGAGACTAAGAGAGGGAATAGGACAAGGAATAGAATAGAGAATAGGACAGGAAAGAGGACAGAGAATAGGACAGATAATAGGACACATAATATGACAGGGAATAGGACAGAGAATAGGACAGAGAATAGGACAGATAATATGACAGAGAAAGGCAGCGCTAAGCTGAGTTTATTTCTGCAACAGAAGCAGAACGTGTGGCTACAGACCCCTATGGGCACAGATCTGTGCTTCTTGAGAGCTCCCTTGATGTGAAACAGAGCAAAGCACCTCGCACAGTACTTCTCTCCACATTCCACACAGTTCTGAGCAACAAGCATAACTACCATCAACTTTTGTTTGTAACTATATATGATTATAATCGTTCGGTTGGTGAAGTTAAATTAGTAATTAATCTAAAATTTAGTTCAGTGACTTTAATGCGAACATCACCACTTTGTTATCTGCCCTGGTCATCAAGAAATTACAATGCTTTAAATTTCGATATAAGGAAGAATATAAGCAGAATCCCCCAAGAAATGGTATATAATAACAAGAATGAGTAGCCTATTGCAAATGAATTTAAAGTTACATATGTAGAGATGAAAAGAAAAAGGACAACAGAGTGAGAGTGCTATATATCATGGACCTGCCAGTAGGCAATGCACTGAGAGAGAGAGAGAGAGAGAGAGAGAGAGAGAGATAAGGAAGGAACTAGAATGCTTAGTGAACTAATAACAGAAAGAATAGTCATGTTGTGACCTACCACAAGAGCGTTTCTGTTCTCACACTGGCCACACCTCGCCTGTGTCCCAGACCTCGAGCCCTTATGTTGAGTAGAGCCCCCCTCCCTCTCAGCCATGTGAGACAATGTGCCTGCCTGAACAACCCTCTGTGGTAACACTGTTAGAATAGCAACAACAACAACAATGTTGTGTGAGACAACGTGCCTGCCTGAACAACTCTAGGTGGTAACACTGTTAGAATAGCAACAACAACAGCAACAATGTTGTGTGAGACAACGTGCCTTCCTGAACAACCCTCTGTAGTAACACTGTTATAATAGCAACAACAACAACAATGCTGTGTGAGACAATGTGCCTGAACAACTCTCTGTGGTAACACTGTTAGAATAGCAACAACAACAACAATGTTGTATGAGACAACGTGCATTACATCTGTTAGGCTTTTAGAACTTAAGGTTCTGAAACTTTAATACATTTAAAGATTAAATTTTAACATTTTTCGTGACAACTGGTTAAACTTCATTAAAAACATGAAGATTACTTAACTTAAGAAACATAACTTACCATAACAACAACAACAACAACTGACTCGAGTTATCACACATTCTGATTTCTCTGCAATAGATTTTATTCTGTTTCCAAATTTAGTTGAACTTCTTTCATTATAGACACTACATAACTTACCTACAGGCTTCAGTACTGTTATAAACACTACATAACTTACCTACAGGCTTCAGTACTGTAATAAACACTACAAAACTTACCTATAGGCTTCAGTATTGTTATAAACACTACATAACCTACCTACAGGCGTCAGTACTGTAATAAACACTACAAAACTTACCTATAGGCTCGTCCTTCAGTACTGCTATCTTGTACTTAGGTTTCTAAAACAGAAATTTATCAAGTATAATTTGCACCAAATGGAGCAGCAGACGTGTTGTCAATATTTTAAATAAAGTATAGGGGCCTAGTTAAATATAACAGACGCACCTTTTATAATATTGCATATGTTAGGCTTCCAGAATTTAAGTTTCTGAAACTTTAATAGATTTAAAGATTAAATTTATAACATTTTACGTGACAACTGGTTAAACTTCATTAACAAAATTGAGAAATGTTGGTGACAGTTAACGGCATAGCTTCAATTACTTTGAATGTTCGCTGGAAATAATTTCATTAACTTTTAGTTATTAATTTTTAGTTGATTGATTGAGTGTATGGTGGCGTAGAATTTTCTTCAGTGTTATTTTGTGTTTACTTGTATGATTGTATTATAGTTTGTTTCCTATCTTGCTACCAGAGTGGTGAAATAAAAGCCATATATTAGAGAACCTGCTGTTGCTTGGCAGAGCGGTTAGAGTGCTTGGGTTGTGAGCTAGAGAGCAGAGTTGAACTCTCCGCTGAGGCAGGAATAACTGAACCACTGTGACCTGACTTCCAGAACTGCTGCTGCATTTTCCTACAATACAATACAACGAAGATTTAACGCCCTTTCCCTCACCCTATAGCGATGTCAGGAACGTCTCACGCAGAACATAGCACACACCTCAAGGAGTACAATACAACCAAAATATTAAAACAACCAAAACATCAATAAATGGACAGACTGAAGAGAGAGATCGATATCAGTGCAGTCCATCCGTCAAATACAGGAAGGGGTTTCTCTAGAATGGAAATAGATGGATTTTTAGTTTGTGATGGAATGTAAGGTAGAGAATTCATAGTGTAGGGGAAATAGAACCAGAAAGATGAGAGAGCACAATGGCAGCATGAACTCAGTGTTAGACCGTTAGACCAGCCACTGCCACACTGCCACTGCCACACTGCCACTGCCACACTGGCACTGTCACTGCCACTTCCACTTTCACATCCAATGCCACACTGCCCCATTGCCCCACTGCCATACTGCCACTGCCACTGCCACTGCCACACTGTCACTGCCACACTGCCACTGTGACCAGGCGACACCAGTATTGTTCTCATACATCACAACACAAAATAAGATCTCACAGAGCTAAGGACAATGCAGCAGCAGTACCAGCTGTAGCAGTTGTAGCAGCAACAGTTGCAGCAGCTATAGCCACAGTAACAGCTGAAGTGGAGTAGCTGTAGAAGATGCAGCTGTAGCAACAGTACCTGTAGCAGCAGCAATAACAGTAGCAGCTGTAACAGTAGCAGCTGTAGTAGCAGTAGCAGCAATAGCTGTAGAAGCTGTAGCAGCAGTAGCAGCTGTATCAGTAGCAGCTGTAACAGCTGTAGCAGCTGTAGCAGCAGTTGAAGTTGCAGTAGCCTGTAACAACAGCTATAGCAGCTGCAGCAGCAGTAGCAGTAGCAGCTGCAGCAATTGGAGTAGCAGCAGATGTAGCAGCAAAAGCAATAGCAGCTGTAGCAGAAGTAGCAGCTGTAGCAACTGTAGAAGCTCTAGAAGTAGCAGAAGCAGCTGTAGCTGTAGCAGCTATATTAGCTGTAGCAGCTGTAGCAGCAGTAGCAGTAGCAACAGTAGCATCAGCAGCTGTAGCATCAGAAGCAGCAACAGTAGCATCAGCAGCTGTAGCATCAACCTAATAAAAAATCTACATGGTATCACTCACTCTCTTTCTTCTCTCTCTCTACTCATCACGAGTTTTAATTCCTTCAGTCGCTCAGCCATCAGATGAGATTCTCTCTCTAGCATATCTGTCTCATCTCTTGTTACTGGCTTCATCCTAATCAATCAATCAATCAAATATTCGACCTCTCCTAGAACCACCTGCAATCTCAACTATGTAAGTGACACTTGTGGGCCTTTATTTCCGTTCATGCGCTCTAATTGTCTATTGTGTATGACAATTGTGATATGCGTCTGATAAATGAAATAAATAAATAAAGACTTCACAGATATTGCTCAGAGTAAGGAATATGTTTTTAAACTTTAACTAAAATTCAGTATAAATTCAAATTAGAATACAGGACTGCTAACCAAAATAATTTAAAATTTGTTTAAATAATAACTTTAATTATTTGCAGGTAAAATAATTTTTTCTCAGAAAATCTAGGTATAAGATACAGGTCCAGTAGAAAGCATTAAATTAGCTAACTATTGTAATTAAAGTTCCGGCATACCACATCTTTACAACTTATAATCAACACTAGTGCATATTCATATGGGCCTTTCAGTTAAGCAGCTTGATTATATGTTTTCTAGATCAGAAATAAATTTATTTCTGATTGACTTCTGCAACACTTACCACTGTCTGAAGTCAGTGGCGATGTCGGTAAGATACTCAACCGCAGATCAGTATATGCGGGGTTCAAATCATGGGCTCACCTGTCACTGACATCGCCTTCGAGTGAGAAAATTGACGTTAACCTTAGCTATAGCTTAGATTTCTACTTGTTATTTGTTGTTTTACTATGTCAAGTTATGATTTTAATATTTGCAGTAATAGTCACATGTATGTCAGTCTATGTAATTGAACACAAGCTCTCTACATTTGAGCCACTAATGATCCAGCGTTTAACATAGAATAATGAACATAGTTACTGTGCTTTCAGCTTCATTGACGTATCCTCAGCTTTAGTGGATAGGTTAAAAGGCATTCTAACAGTGACTCCAGTGAGCTGCCTTATTCCATATAATTCTATTTAACCAAATTATCATAACCTACATAAGAACAATATGAAATCTGAATACTGACAAAACTGGTTTGATATATATGTTATTGCCTAAAGTTTATTAAATTTCTATTAATAATAATATCTTATGAAATTTCTCTTATTAATAGTATCTTGCCAACATCGATAAGATATGTTGATAAGTTATGTTGATAAGATATTAGAGCGCAGATCAGTATGTGCGGGATTCAAATCCTGGGCTCACCCATCACGATGGGTGAGCCCATCACTGACATCGCTTTCGAGTAAGGAAACTGGCGCTAACTTTAGTTTTAACTTTTTTTATATTAAATTAAATACTGAGCTTAGTCCAACACCAGATTAGGTCACAATATTTTAAAAATGTTATAAACATTTAAACAGTAAAGCTAAGGTTATACTCAAAGGCCAAAGTGTTAATATTTCATCCGCGAAGGCGATTAGGACAATCCGTATACAATACATGCTTATTCTATTATGCTAATGCAATTAAATAGAGGTTTTAATCAAACATAGAATTTTATTTTATTTTATCTTTTTTAAAATTTGCAAGACAATTGTTTTGACGAAATTCTGACATTTATTTTAAATTCAGCTACTAATAACGATAAGCATAGTGCGTAATATTATATAGTGATCAACCCTGTTGATATCAATCATTTTTAACAGTACATGATTAAACAGCTAGGCTATTTAGTCCATTTTCCGCATAACCAGTCCAGTGAATATCCGAGATTTTACTCTTATATCAGCGCGGCCGAGAATCAAACCCACGAGAGTTCCCTTCTCGTCAAGATCTGTAACTTAAAAATTTTATTGCGTTATCTGACACACCTAACCACTGCGGTATTTAGACATTCAAAAGACATTCATTCTACTACTCTATCCCTCGCTCTCTTTCTCTCAGTGCACTGCCTACTGGCAGATCCACGGTATATAACGCCTCCACTCTTCTCTGTCTTTCGTTTTCCTCTTCATGCCTCCATATGAGGGTAACTTTATACCGGTATCATCTAACAATACTTATTCTTATTTTTACTACCTTAGATCTTAAAATCAAAATAGTCTTGGCGAATTGAATTGGTAATTGGATAGATAACAGTACGCGCTGTTGTTAATGACAATGCAAGAAACCTAATCCTGTTATCGTATAATCACTTCTGAAGATCCGATAAATTACCAACAAGTCGTTATAAACAAAGTTTTGTTTATTTTATTATCTGTTGCTAAAGTAAACAAAACATCTCCAAGAGAGCAAACCTCTGTAGAGCGAACGCGATATTGAAATGTTCGTCCAATAATAATAATAACAATAATAACAACAATTAGAATGCAACAGTCATCAATGACAGCATCAAGTACAATTGAGACAAAATCAAGCCGGCGAGCAAAAAAGAAGGTCCAAAAACGGTGCAAATTCCAAAATCCAGAAATTCAGTCCAAAATAAAGGGAGTTAAAGAAAAGGTGGTTTAGGCGCAGGTCGCTGCTCATGGACACTGGAAGGAAAACAGAGATGGAAAATATTGGGGAAGTCCAAAAACCTGAAGGAGTATGAGGAATACAGGAGAGTATATTGTGTGCTTGATCAAACTAGGAAGCAAAAAGCTGAGGATAATGTATTAAGAAATAAATTGAAGGAATTGAGAGACGGGGGTGATAAGGATGTGAGAATTAAGAGAGATAAGTTAATAAAAAAACGTAAATGGAGCCGAGGTGGTAGTGTTTGCACCTCGGAATTGGATGAAATCTTAGGATCTGCGGAGCCGAGTCTATTGTCGTCGTCTTTAGATGTTAAAAATAGCTTAAAATGTGTTTACTTTAATTCCAGAAGTATTGTAAATAAAATGTCTCAACTAGAGTTGTTGATTAAAGATGAAAATATCGATATTTTGGGAATCAGTGAGTCATGGTTGTCTGATGACATTAGTGATAGTGAAATTAGTTTTAGTGGATACAGTGTATTTAGATGTGATCGAAATGATTTAGTCAAGAAACGAGGTGGGGGCGTTTTGCTGTATATAAAAAATGAATTGAACCCAAGTCAAGTTAATGATTTATGTGTTTCTAACTTTAACAAAAGTGTTTGGTGTAATATCAAGCGTAAGGACATTAATCTTATTATTGGTGTTATGTATAGAGCCCCAGATAGTTCAAAAACTAATGACGAGGCTATGTTTAGTGTGTTTGATAAATTGTATGATAAAAAGGTTGTAGTAATGGGTGATTTTAACTATCCTGAATTGGACTTGGGGAATAGAGAAAACATAGATGAATCTCACTTATTTATAGAATGTATAAATAATAATTTTTTAGAACAGTATTGTAATAAGCCTACTAGAGGCAAAAATTTCCTTGATCTTGTTTTGTGCTCCGAAGAAATAATTAAGGATGTACTTATAGGTGAACCTTCTGAGACAAGTGATCATCTAACCATTAACTTTGTAATTCAGTGCAGTTGGATCTGTAGGAAAGTCCAAAAATTTGATTATTTTAAAGTAAATTATGAAGAAATTAAAAGAAATATTCAGCATAGAAATTTATTTTTGGTTTTAAGTGATAATGATAATAAAGATGACGTAGAGGGCTTATGGAATAATATTAACACAGGTTTCAGAATGATTCTTATTTAGTTTATTAAATTGAAAGCCAAAAATAGAGATAGATGCAAGTGGGCTACAAAAAAGGTAAGAAGAAAAAGAAAAGCCAAAAAGGATGCTTGGAACAATTATAAAAATAGTAATAATGAAGAATCATTATACTGTGACTATAAGAAAAGCTTAATAAATCGGTTGCAGAAAATAGAAAAGCCAAGTTAGAATTTGAAAAACAGTTAGCTCGTAATATAAAGAATGATGCAAAGAGGTTTTTTGCCTATGCTAATGCTAGCAAAAAGGGTTTTAAAAAAATTGGTCATTTAAGAGATGAATATAATAGCGTAATAGAAGATAATAAAGATAGGCCTGCAAACTATTTTAATAAGTATTTTTCGTCTGTATTTGTGGAAGAAGATTTAGTTAATATGCCAGTACCGGCTAGGATCTTCAAAGGTAACTTTAAATGCTCCTTACATAATATTAAGTTTGATATTGATGATGTTATAAATAAATTAAATTCACTAAATGTCAATAAAAGTCAAGGTCCAGATGAGATTCACGGAAAACTGACTTCGGAGCTAATAGATGAATTAGCACCAGCTCTATTAAACCTACTAAAAGCTTCAATGAAAACAGGGGTGGTTCCTCAAGATTTTAAGAAGGCCGATGTTATACCAACACATAAAAAGGGAAATTGGGATAAAGCAGAAAATTATAGGCGTATAAGCTTAACAAGTATCATCGGTAAGACATTTGAAAGCATTATTAAGGATAAAATATTTAGTTTCTTGGAAGAATATAACTTAATTAGAAATAGTCAGCATGGTTTTATTAGTGGGCGTTCTTGTTTAGCTAATTTGCTAGATTTTTTAGAATATATTACAAAGGAAGTAGATAATAAAAATAGCATTGATATCTTATACCTTGACTTTGCTAAAGCGTTTGATAAAGTTCCGCATAAAAGATTACTTAGTAAATTGGAAGCACATGGAATAACGGGCAAACTTTTAAAGTGGATAGGTAGGGCCTAATTAGTTAAACAATAGAAAACAAAGGGTGTGTGTCGAGGACGAGTTCTAGGAATGGGCAGCAGTGATGAGTGATGTGCCACAGGGCTCTGTTTTAGGACCTCTATTATTTTTAGTTTACATCAATGACATTGACATAGATATTGTATCTAAATTTAGTAAATTTTCAGATGATTCTAAAGTAGCAAAGTAAACAACATTGAAGATGCTGAGATTTTAAAGTATGATATAAACATGTTACAGAACTGGTCTAGGGATTGGCTAATGGAGTTCAATGCTGAGAAATGTAGAGTTATGCATATAGGGAATAATAATTTCGAAATTGAGTATACATTGAACAATATAAAACTAAAATCCACAAATAGTGAGAGGGATTTAGGAGTCTTTGTGTATAGCTCTTTTAAATTTAGTGAAAACTGTAATAAAGTTGTAAATAGTGCTAATTGTGTATTAAGAATGACTAAAAGAACAATTGCATGTAGAAATAAAGATATTGTAGTAGGGCTACATAAGGCTCTTGTACGGCCCAAACTTGAATACTGCGTTCAGGCTTGGTGCCCATATCTTAAGAATGATATCGATAAATTAGACAGGGTACAAGCTAGAGCAACAAGGCTGGTATTTGACTGTCAAAAACTTAATTATGAGAATAGAATAAAATTCGTAGGATTAACCTCTTTGAGTGAGAGAAGAACTAGAGGAGATTTAATAGAAATTTTTAAGATACTCAAAGGCTTCAGCAAAGTTAACCATAGTAATTGTTTTAATTTATCAAACAACAGAAACACAAGGGGACATAAGTATAAACTTAGTAAATTTAGAAGTAGACTAGATTTAAGGAAATTTTTCTTTAGTCAGAGAGTTACAAATGCTTGCAATAGTTTGCCAAGCGAAGTAGTGGAAGCAGAATCAGTGAATGCTTTTAAAAATAAATATGATAAACATAAGAACATATAAATTAGATGCTAATTGCATGTTCAGTGTTATACATAGGCTGCGTATAATATAAATTTCACATGTTGACATGAAGTCTGTATGATTTGATTTATATTAATTGGTTTTAGTTAAGAGCCTGATGAGTCTTAAACAAGCATATAATTGCTTCCTGACTCTGCAATGTTATGTTATGTTATGGTTTCCTTTAAGTTCATATATATATATATATATATATATATATATATATATATATTATATATATATATATATATATATATATATATATATATATATATATATGTATATAATATATATATATATATATATATATATATATATATATATATATATATATTTGCTTTTTATTTGTGTAGTTTTCGTTATTTCCTCCTTTTCCAATTCATGCATAGTTACTAGTAATCGTTGCCTTTTGTTGGCGCTACAATAGCAGCCGGTTCGGATTTAAGAATACCTTTCCAACACCCTGGGATTTATTTACATTCAGAGTTGTCGACACTCGGTTTTCCAGTGGTCGCCCACAAACTACTAACCTAGCGCAACGTGTCTTTACTTCTTTCAATTGACGCGAAGCTCAACTGAGTGCGCTAAATCTCCTCCCATTAAAAGACATACTATGGCGAGCCTTTCGCGAGCGCGTACGTATTTCATTTTGGTGGATGGACAATCCACAAGCGGTTGTCAAGATAGTAATAACAACACCAATTAGAGTACTACAGGTATCAATGACAACATCGAGCACTATTGAGACAAATTTAAGGCTGCAAGCACTGTTTAAGATCACTTTCTTTCCCTTCAGCACATGTTTTTCAGATCTTTTGAAGTGAATCGATTTGTAGTAACATGTGATGGGGGACGTCCCTGACATCATCCTTGTATGAGGAAACCAAAGATCTTTAAACTTGTTTTTCTATATTCTATGGAGGAAACGGACAAAAAACCTTTATTAGCATTTATCATTATTATTTTTATGACATGACAGTAGCACTTGTAACGAATAAATGGCAACTCTATAGAATGAGTAATAAGTTCCCGCTATTCCATTTCGTAGATCATATTTAAAATAACTTTTGCAATAGTAATGAAAATTTTATTCTAAAAAATACAAAATTTGTGAATGAAGTTAATGGCGGTCGAGTTGATTAAGTAAAAAAAACATAATATAAAATAAAAACGAATGAAAAGTGGAAGTTAGACTGCAGCACTGCCACATAACAAGATTTCTCAATGTTTACTTTACTGTTTAAATTGACGTTTCCAAAAAATAAATTTAAAAATTTGAAAATACTTAACTGTAAATGTGAGACCCTATCCCAACCTCTCTTTTAAAGAAGTGTATTCACATACTTGCTCCTGTACTAACATTGATTGTTAATCTCTCTCTCTCTCTCTCTCTCTCTCTCTCTACTGGCATATTTCCTTGCGCTTTTAAGCTTGCAGTTATTACTCCTTTGCTTAAAAAGCCCACTCTGGATAAGGAATCATTGTCGAATTACAGGCCTATATCTAATCTGTCCTACATATATCTAAACTCACTGAAAGAATTGTTCTTCAGAGGCTTTCTACATACCTCTCTTGCAATGATCTATTTAATAAGCATCAAGCTGCTTATACTAAGCATCGTTCAACTGAAACGGTGCTTCTATCTGTGTGCAATTCTATTGTCAATACCATGTGCATACTCTTTAACCTCTATACAATACCCCTAAGCACTCTAATCTCTTCTCATTCTCTTGATCATGAACTATATGCTGATGACACTCAAATGTACACTTGCTTCACCCCTAACTCCTATTCTAATGCTGAAACCCTCATGCAACAAAGTTTTTAGTCTATATCCTCTTGGATGTCTGCTAATTTCTTGGCACTTATCCATCTAAGACTGAATTCTTGTTGGTCGGGACACCTCAACAGCGTCTGAAGCTGAATGGGAAAACTCTTTAGTTATCTTCGGGTATTAAAATATCACCTGTTTCTTCTGTTAGAAATCTCGGTGTTATCCTTGATAAACACCTAACCTTCCACGAACACATAACTAAAACTTCACAAGCATGTTTCTTCCATATCCGTGATCTTCGTCGAATACGTCCATATTTGTCACATGAGACTGCTGCTACAATTGGTGCTGCTCTTGTGCAATCGAAATTGGACTACTGCAATTCCCTGTTTTTGAATCTCCTTGGCTGTGAGATTGATTGATTGCAGTTTGTTCAGAATTCTCTTACGCGAGCAATTTTTTGTAGTTCCAAGTACTCACATGTTACACCCATTTTAAAGTCTTTGCACTGGCTAAAGATTAAAGAGCGAATCATTTACAAAGCAGCTTCGTTAACCTACAAGTCCATCACCATCCCTGGACAACCTTGTATGTCTCACTTGATTAAAGTGATGCAGCCTGCTGTTACTCGGTCTTCTAAATTATTTACTCGTGAGACCTAGCTTACCTTCACGCTCTAAGCTATCTAATCGTTCTTTCCAGCATGCTGCACCGCAGATCTGGAATTCTCTTCGATCTAATCTTCTGAAATTTTCATTTGAAGCACATCAGCCTTTGCTTTCCTATGATCAGTTCCATAGGCAGTTGAAGACCTATCTTTTCCATCTCTCTTTTCTATCCAGTGTCTATGAGCAGCGACCTGAGCTTAAACCTCCTTTTCTTTAATACCCTGTACTTTGGACTGATTATCTGGATTTTGGAATTTGCACCGTTTTGGACCATCTTTTTGCTCACCGACTTGATTTTGTCTCAATAGTGCTCGATGTTGTCATTGATGACAGTAGCACTCTAATTGTTGTTATTATTATTATTATGTGTATACGTGTATATGTATGGAAATGTGAATGAGTATATATGTGTGTGTATGTGTATCTATAAGTCAAATGTAATGTAAGTGTATATATTTAATCAGTCTACGTAGGTGAATGCGCCGAATATGTTTGGGTAAGTATATTTTTTGGTAGATCAGAATAGGAAGGTATGTATGGAGGTGGTGTGTGTACTGGTATGTTTGTCTCTGTTTAATACTAATAATAATAACAATTAGAGTGATCAGTGACAACATCAAGCACTATTGAGACAAAATCAAGCCAGCGAGCAAAAAGAAGGTCCAAAAACAGTGCAAAATCCAGAAATTCAGTCCAAATAATTTCAGTTTAAGTTGGATTGACTCATCAATTAAGGTATGAAGTTCTAGTATTATTCTCCCTTTACAAATTTATATCTGATGACGTATACGACTTGACTGGTGTTACAAGTCTTTCTACTTACTGAACCAGTATAATATAATTAAATTAAATGTATGCATTTTATTCAGATGGTATTTGTGGATCTCGAAAAGGCATATGACAGGGTTCCGAGAGAACTGGTGTGGGAAGTTTTGAAGAAGAGGAAAGTGAACAGGAGGTATGTTGAGTTAATCAAAGGTATGTACAGCAGGGTGAAGACTAGTGTGAGAGTGGAGAGTGGACAATCTGAGAGTTTTGTGGTGAAGATCGGGGTACATCAAGGATCAGCCCTAAGTCCATATTTGTTTATATTGATTATGGATGAGTTGCTTAAGGGAGTTATAAAGGAGGAGGCCCCATGGTGCATGCTATTTGCAGATGATCTGGTGATAGTAGGAGACACTGTGGAGAAAGTAAGCGAGATGTTGGAAAATGCGAGAGAGGCCCTGGAAAGTAAAGGATTGAGGTTGAATAAGGAAAAAATGGAGCATTTAGAGAGTAGATGGAAGGGTGAGATGATAAATGGAGATAGAGTAATAAGTCTGGGTGTGGAGCTAAAGAAGGTAACAGATTTTAAGTATTTGGGATCTGTAATAGAGGATAATGGAGAGTTGGAAAAGGAGGTTACTAGCAGGATTCAGGCTGGATGGGCAAAGTGGAGGGCTGCTAGTGGAGTGTTGTGTGATAGTAGAATCCCACTAAGACTGAAAGGCAAATTGTATAGTTCTGTGTTAAGGCCAGTAATGATGTATGGTTCGGAATGTTGGGCACAAAAAAGGGAAAATTTGACAGAATGACAAATGAATATGTGAGGATGAATTTAAATGTTAAGGAAATCGGGGATATGTTGGCTCAGTCGAGATTGAGATGGTATGGACATATTGTGAGAAAGGCAGATGAGGATGTAGTAAAGAGAGTTTGGAGGAAAGAACTGGATGTTAAGCTTGAGAGAGGTAGACCACAATTGACTTGGGATGCGGTAATTAAGAAGGACATGAAAAATAGGGGATTGACTGATGATATGGTGTGGGACAGGGAGGACTGGCGAAAGTCTATTCGTATCCCGACCCTGGTTAAAGTGGGATTTAAGGGAAGATGATGATGATGATGATGATGTATGCATTTTATATTAATTTGACCAGTGGCGGATCCGGGGGTGAGGCTGGCCCCCTTAGGCCTGGCGATAAAAAATTGTAAACTATATTTTTATTGTTTCTATGGCAATTTCTATGTGTCAATATATTTGTAAGGACAGTGGTTAGGGGGGGAGTATGAGAGTTCTAGCTCAAATAAGGGATTAGGGGCCCATACTTGGTATACTAGGAGCCCTGTATAATAGAAGAGAGCCTGAGAAGTGTTGATCGTTTCACTAGCTCTCAATTTTCTCTTTAGCCACTGTACAAGAGGAAAGAGGGTGTAAGTAAAAAATGTGAACTCTGTCCCGGAGTAGTGGTGCAAAGAGCCTTGGCTGAGAGGTGCTTAAGCTCCCCCCCTACCGCCAAAAGTAGGTCTCTTTTGCAATTCATCCAGATCAACAGAGTTTCTTCAGAGGTTAAAAATCTAACCTACTTTTTTCCAAAACAAATGTAGGAATTTAGGCAATTTAGGTTTCCCTCTAGAATGGATATGAGTGGGGGGGGGGTAATATAAGGGGATACATTCACTCTATGCGCCGAGCTCAGTAGTGAACAATTTTGAGCCCTCCCCGACAGCATATGTTCTGGTTGCGTCTTATGTCCTGATGAAGGCCGAGCGTAAGCAAAAAATTTGTACACTCCAAAAAAAATTTGGGGCCCCCCTTAAATAATTCCTGGATCCTGCCCTGAATTTGACATTTTTATGTACAGTGCTCCATGACAGTAATGTAATGCCTAATAAGAAAAATAATTAAAGTGCTACTGTCATCAATTATAAAATCGAGCACTCTTAAGACTAATTTCGAGAAGACCGGTAAGCATTAGCTTATGGGAAGATTCAAATGGTCCATTGTTAGCAGCTTCATTAGTATACAAAACAGATGAATTAACTTTGCATGTAGCGCTGTTGTCTGTTTTTACAAATTAAAATACTGTTTCTTGCTTAGTCACACATTTTATTTTATAAGAATGGTTTGTATGCTGTGGAGATCACAAACACATTACTAATGAAGACTCTGTGAAATTATAGATGATCAGATATTTTAATGAGGCTCTGAATTTATATATATTCTAAGGAGTGTATTAAATAGTCTTATGCTCAATCTATACAATGAGTGAACATTTGAAGCAGCCAACAGAATCCAGTTGGGTTGAGGGAGATGAAGTTCGTAAACAGTCAACTGAACGGAATACTAAACAGGAAGTGTCGGTATTTCGGAAACAGAGACTGTCTAAGCGGAGCTTGGAGTCGATTCAGAAGTTACTGCATACGTCTGTTAGGAGCAATGAGAAAGAAAGAGTGAAGTGTGAAGGTGTAGCAGCGGATAAGAAGATGGCTTCAGGTTCAACCAGAGATGCATCTTTCTCAAAAGAGTCTGATGCTCATTGTAGAACCCGTAAAGATGAATCTGTAGGTAATGAGAGAGATGATAGAGTGAAACGAGAGAGATCGAGAT
This sequence comes from Enchytraeus crypticus, assembly GCA_905160935.1. Lineage (NCBI taxonomy): Eukaryota > Metazoa > Annelida > Clitellata > Enchytraeida > Enchytraeidae > Enchytraeus > Enchytraeus crypticus. The sequence goes on along the minus strand of CAJHZI010000449.1, from coordinate 1,625,404 downwards.
GTGATGAGACTTTTTGTGATAAGGCAAACTCTGCGAGTGATGTTGCTACTGGTCAAAGTGTCTCTATGGAAGATGATGAATGTGGATTGGGCAAGAGTACAAATTCTAATGTGAAATTGAATAAGTTGTCAAATGACGTTACGGCGAAGCACCAATCAAAAACTGAAAAGGATATGACCAATGAAAAGATTATCTCTGCGACACCAAACATTACTATGAAATCTAGTGATAAATCAAGTGCTCCTTCTCGTCGTTTCGGCAGTCGTCAAAAACCTAAAGAATATGAGCATAAGGTCATGATTGCCAAGGTAATGATAGTAGAAAGAACAAAAGATAATAATATATTGGCGAAATCTATTAGAGTTAGCAGTGAGAAGTACAAGAAAGAGTGTGCTGCAGTAGAAGGTAGAAAAGATGTGTCACAGAAGAAGTCCATTGTTCAGCAAGAGTATGAGGCTAAGTCAGGTCATCGATTTGGAAGAAAAGTATCCAGCAATTTGAAGAAACAGCAAGAAAAAGATTTGAATAAATCTACAGAAAAAGAAGTTGCAAGTGTAATACACAAGAATTCAGATGATTTAGGTAAAAAAGATTCAAGTGAAGGATCCAAGAATTCTACTCACTTAGCTAAAAGCAGTACTGCACCATCGGATAAAGACAATCTTACTGGATCAGACAGGGAAAGAGATGAGAAGAATTCAAGAGGATTCAATAAGGATGTAAAAAGGTTGATTGCGTTGGATGAAGATGAAGACAGGAAGATTACAGTGGAGTTGAATAAAGAAAGGAGTTCTGCTGTGTCAGTGAATAAGAAGAATTCAATAGAAGTAGATATAAACAGGTATAACAATTCTGATAAAAATAAAGACGCAGATATTGTTGTAGAACGGAGGAGCGTGTTTATGAGCAGTAAAGTGTCTTCTGGTTATCGGAGCAGAGATTATAACTCTGCGCCCTCCTCTGAGTCGTATACTTCTAGATCAGATCGTACTGGGAGTCAGTCGAGGGCGGAGTCTTTGATCTTCTCAAATCAGAGCAGGTACGGAGGGCGTGATGTGGATTGGGAGAGCAGTAGCTCTGGTGGCTCAAGAACTGGAACCAGCAGCGCATGCTCTTTCACTGATAGAAGATACAGCAGTATGAGGCATGTGCCAGGAAATAGAGGCAGTTATAGAGGAAGAGGCTACTCGTCTGGTGAGAGCAGATATAGAGGGGAGGGAGTGGCGAGAGGTTTCAGTGGGTTCAGAACTCTGCGTAGAATACAAGAGGAAAATGCTGAAGAAGATTGGAATTCTAACGACAATCTCTCAAGTATTTTTGTTAATCCAATGTGTGACCTATCAGAGTTGGAGAGCAGCTTGCCGGATGTCGTTCCAAAACAAGACAGTCCCGGTTCTAATGACATCGGGAATTTACCTGATTGTGGAGGCACCGCGAGCTCATCCAACAGCTCCAGCAAGAGTCACCTAGAAATCCCTCTTAATGCTTCAGGGTATAATGATGTTGCTATGGAAACCCCTCTTGCTGCTCCAGCGTGTAATGATGTTACTATGGAAACTACTCTCATTGCTACTGGTTGTAATGATGTTGCCATGGAAACTACTCTCGTTGGTCCAGGGTGTAATGATGTTGCTATGGAAACTCCTCTCACTGCTCCATTGTGTAATGACGTTGCAATGGAAACCCCTGTCACTGCTCCAGGCTGTAATGATGTTGCTATGGAAACACGTCTGACTGCTCCAGGGTGTAACGATAGCTCAGTCATTGACGGTGATCAGCCAAGGGTTGACAGCAATTCATCAGCTGTAGTTAACGATGCTGCTTCACGAAGCAGTTCTCTGCAGCTGCAGACAGTAGAAGAAGCTCTCATTTCTACGCACAGAATTGCCACAGTGGAGAACAGGACTGTAGAAGAAGCTCTCATTTCTACGCATAGAATTGACAGAGCGGAGAACAGCTCATTGTCTCGCTCAGCTGATGCTCTGGTCACTCCTGTGTGCAGAGGTCCTCCCTCCACAGCGTGCTCAAGTGCCTTCCATCAGAGCGTTCCTGAAGACTCTTGGGCGGATTCTGTGACAGCGGAGGAATGTGTTGAAGCAGTCACTGATCTGGTTGATACGTCTCAAGCGGCAACTGCCTGTACACCTGCTCAGGCAGTCTGTCAGTCTGTGCGCATCTGGTCTGCCTGCGCTGACGTTCAGGCTGCCTTTGACAAAGCATTGAGCTGCTCAGGAGTACAGGTTGCCTATGATAAAGCATTGAGCTGCCCTGGGGTACAGGCTGCCTACGATACAGCTTATAACAGCACTGAAGTGATTGCCTTTGAAGAAGGTTCTAAAGACTTACACAAAGGTGAGTGAGTACTATATAAATCTTGTCAATTTAATGTTGTATTGTTGTAGATTTATCTAATCACTTGTGACCTGTGTATGGTTGTAGATTTATCTAATCACTTGTGTCCTGTGTATGGTTGTAGCTTTATCTAATAACTTGTGACCTGTGTGTTGTTGTAGATTAATCTAATCACTTGTGACCTGTGTGTGGTTGTAGATTTATCTAATCACTTGTGACCTCTGTATTTTTATAGATTTATCTAATCACTTGTGACCTGTGTATGGTTGTAGATTTATCTAATCACTTGTGTCCTGTGTATGGTTGTAGATTTATCTAATCACTTGTGTCCTGTGTATGGTTGTAGGTTTATCTAATCACTTGTGTCCTGTATATGCTTGTAGATTTATCTAATCACTTGTGTCCTGTGTATGGTTGTAGATTTATCTAATCATTTGTGTCCTGTGTATGGTTGTAGGTTTATCTAGTCACTTGTGTCCTGTGTATTGTTATAGGTTTATCTAATCACTTGGGTCCTGTGTATGGTTTTAGATTTATCTAATCACTTGTGACCTGTGTATGGTTGTAGGTTTATCTAATCACTTGTGTCCTGTGTATGGTTGTAGGTTTATCTAAACACTTGTGACCTGTGTATGCTTGTAGATGCTGATACACTAGAGAGCCTGAGAGCTAGAAGGCTGAAGCTCTATGTGCCCCCTGAGCCCCCTCAACTAGATCACAACCATCTCTCCGAGCACTGGATTGGATCTGCAGAAGTTGATGAAGACGTGAGGGACATAGTTGTGAAGAAGGAAAGTGATAAGGACATGAAATTACTGCCTAATCAATTTCCGTTGTCAGATGGAACTGCTGGTAGGGAGGCAGACTATTCTCACTACACTGTTGAGCTGCTCACGGCTGTCCTAACCGGCTCATTGTTTGAGCCGCGTATTGCTGATTCTGTTGGTGTTCATGCCAGTGACGAAGGTGATTCTCAAGGTCGGGCACCTGTCAAGGTCAGTGACCAGACTGTTGGAGCACCTCTGAGGTCTGAGATCAGCATGGAGCCTGAGAGTTCCTGTGAGCCTGGAGCCAGTGTCGATGAGACCAGTAGTGCTGGAGATTCTGAAGAGTTGTTAGTCACTGATTCAGCACCTCGTAATGTTTCAGCCCGTCACTGCGCTGACACAGTGCTGGAAGATGATGGTAGCAGCACGATAGAGTCTTCCATTGAGAACAACATGGAACTGAGTGCTGCGGGTGTTTCTTTTCCTGCAGCCACTCAAATTCTTGAGATTGATGAATCACCGAAACCCTTGCTCGATGCAAATAACAATGAAACCTGTGTGGGTCCCACGAGCGTCAAGAATTCATTGACGTTGGATGACTTGAGAATTAGTGAAGCTGCTGCCCATTCAGTGAGACCTATATCATCTCGTTCAAATATTAAATTGAATTTGTTTGAAATGTCATCAGTAGAAACTGATTTCCCAGATAGAAAAGTTGGATGTCCACTCAGGACTGAATCTGCTGTGGAGACATTGAAAGAAGCTTATGCTGCTATTAACGTTCAGCCAGATTTTGTAAGTGCTGGTATTTCAGAGAGAGGAATTGTGAATAGTCTAAACCCTACTTGTAACTCTCTGTATGTGGGGTATACAGGGTCAGCTACAGCTACCACAGGGTATGCTGTCATCTCCAATCAATACCCAACCGTTGACTATTGCACGTCTCTCAATGCTTCTACAGCCGGTGATGCTTCTAGCTGTGTAAATCATAGGTACGTAGCGGAGACAGGTTGTTCCTTCAGTGCCGATCGCTTTAACTCTACTCTAGTGACATCCGGTGAACGCTTCACTACGGAGGTTTCAATAGCTGCTGATAAACATCTCTACTCAGCTGTCGGCACGGCACTAGATGACGACAACAGCTGTGAGGCAGCTGTGCGTGAGCTTATTCTCACTTCTTTCTCTGCGTCACAACGTTTCGGCATCATTGATGCAGCAGGAGCGACGTTCGACTGTTGTGGCAACGATGTGGTGAGTGCTGCGAAGGACTGGTTGAGTGACGCGGTGGTAGGAAGAATTGGGCGTATGATATCTGAGGAGAGAAGCCGGAGGTTGTCATGGATGCTGGAGGTAGAGTCTGTTGCTAAACACTCAGAACTGCTCTCCAATGCTTGTGTGCTAGCAGAGATGACGTTGAGACGACTGCTGCCTGATCCTGTGGTGTTACCTGAGTTGTATCATTGCAAGAATCCTTCCAATTCTTCTCACATTCCTTCAAATCCAGTACCCAGTGAATCCAATGCAGCTGATGGAATCTTTCCATCTTCCCGTAGTTTGTACCAGCCTTCAGGAACTTCACGGAGAGTGTTGTATAACAGAGAGGTATGTTGTGGTGTAGATAGTGCTGGAGCACCTGGTGGAGGTGTAGACAAGCGTGGAGCACTTGGTGGAGGGGTAGATAGTGCTGGAGCGCCTGGTGGAGGTATAGACAGTGCTGGAGTACCTGGTGAAGGTGTAGACAAATCCGAAGCGCCTGGTGTTTCTAGCACAGGTGCTGTGCACAGCAGCATCTCAGTGGTAAGGTCCAGTGTCTCTCACAGAGCATCAGAGGTTTACCAGGCCCCCGCTCCTAGCAGTGACCATGAGGTGTTTCTTCGACAAGAAGTTAAAGCTAGTGGCCTGAGAGGGTATGCTGGCTATAAAGTAATTAGAAATGAGCCTCTGTGTCAACAGGTATCACCCAGAGAAATGTTGAACAGACATCCGGCAGCTTATTTCCGTTCTCTTGCTTCTCAGACTGACGTTAGTACGCTGGATGAGTCACCAGAGGAGAGAGAGCTGGAAGCTGAGATGGAAGCTATCTCCGGAGTGATTGAAGCTGAAGATTCAGAAATGGAGACTTCGTCTTGTTTTGCTGTAAAGTTGGAAAGATATGATATGAATAACCTGCCCCTGAGTGCAGCTGATTTAGCAGCACCTGGTTTAGAGGTTTACAAGAGATTCTCTGAGTCTGCTTATCATCGTAAGAGTGGATCGAATGTAGCAGCTGCCACACAGCTGGGACT
>CAJHZI010000449.1:1480000-1615000 GCA_905160935.1 Enchytraeus crypticus | reverse complement strand
TTAAGTAAGTTGATTAATTACTGTGGTTAAGTCACTTAGCGATGTGACGAAGGTTATACCAATGGTGATGTTACAATTGCATCAAACCAAAGATATATTGTTGTGTTTAGTTGATAATTACTCTTTTCTTTTGGTATATTGAAATGTTTTTATGAACTCAATGTTTGTAATTAAAGTTTGAGGTTGATGACATTATGATGTGTAGGAATGGACGGCCTAGTCACTGTTAGCATTTGTTCTATCTAGTCTCTATATAGTCAACTGTCAATATAGAACTTCAGTGAGTAGTGTGGGAGAGCTCTTTCTTTTGCACGCTATTTATGTTGAATCTTTTGTTTAAATTATTTTTATCTTATGTTGAAAACTTTTCTATTGAATCCTGTTGATCTCAGTCGCTTTGTTCAGGGTTATTGTTTTAGTTTTGCTCCCAACAACTGTCCCTTGCTGGTCAATCTGCTAATTTATCCAATATTCAGTTCTTTCATGAAAGCATTGATGGAGAAGCAAACGTTACACTTCAGATTTTTGTTTCATAGCATTGATTAATACAATGCCAGTGTTATCATTTGTTTGTGTTTGATATTCGTGAAGGTGTTTTCATGCCAACATCTACGTTTTATTTTTCTATTTATTTTGGCTGTATTGTTACCTGACTGCTCGTATATGTTAACACGTGTGACAGAACTCAACCTACTGGCACTGGAGCATTCTCTCCTAGCCAGTGGCTGACCAGTGGTGGCTGATAGGTGCTGGGTACAAAATACAGTGTCTGTCTCTCACTGACATGATTTCAGATGTGACACTGAAGTGGTTTTTGTTTTAGTGTTGTATACTAGAGACATTAGCTCACATTGGATTCACTGCACGAGGTGTTTGCTACACAGGTTTTAGTTACTTCTTAGTTCATCTCGTAATAGATCTCTGCTCTACGGCTGACTGCTGTAATTATATAATGGCTAATAATTTCTTGCATAATTAAGCATATCTGTTGTCCCTATTTTTTACTATTACCAAGAATTAAATTCATTAACTTATTAATAATAAGTTTATGAATAAGTTATAATTATGAATAAGTTAACTTATTCATAATTTATTAATTCCTATTTTAAATGCATTTAATGAATTGAATTTCATTTTTGAATTCATTTTATAAATTTTAAATTGATAAACTCTCTAATTACAGACTCATACTTAAGGATTAAGACCCTAGTCTCAAACAACTAAATTCTTGCCTTGCCTTGCTCATGTGTTCAGACGGTTTTCCTTTGCCTTCTGCAGCAGATATCTGCATACGCTGTTGTCTATTTAAATGCTACACTTTGCCGTTGGCGATTGTCGTCCAGATCTTAGAAGGATAATTAGAGCTTCAGGTGTTCATGTATGAAAGTTATCTGTAACTCTACAATGTTGTGAGTTGACTCTAGTGCTGTAAAGCTAAAAAGCTGGTTAAGCTAATGTTAACGTCAGTTTCCTCACTCGAAAGCGATGTCAGTGACGGACGAGCCCAGAATTTGAACCCCGTACATACTGATCTGCTGTCGAGTATCTTACCGACTTCGCCACTGGCTCCAGCCAACACGGAGCCAGTGTTTATCTCTGGTAACATAGAGGTTTGTGGTAACATCAGAGAGAGAAATATATTTGTTGTGTTAACGAAACAAATCTGGTGTCTTTTATGTTCTTACAAATTAATCCAAACATAAGTAGATTTCCATTAATTTAGCGAGATAATAGTTAAATACTTTTAGTTTTTGTAGCCTAGATATTTTTACTAAAGTTTTATTAGATAAACTGACGTTGTATTTAAGACTTGGTACAGCCCCTATACGTTGTTGTATTACTGTGTAATGCACAGAGTAGTGCACGTATACGTTGTTGTATTACTGTGTAATGTACAGAGTAGTGCACGTATACGTTGTTGTATTACTGTGTAATGCACAGAGTAGTGCACGTATACGTTGTTGTATTACTGTGTAATGCACAGAGTAGTGCACGTATACGTTGTTGTATTACTGTGTAATGTACAGAGTAGTGCACGTATACGTTGTTGTATTACTGTGTAATGCACAGAGTAGTGCACGTATACGTTGTTGTATTACTGTGTAATGCACAGAGTAGTGCCCGTATACGTTGTTGTATTACTGTGTAATGTACAGAGTAGTGCACGTATACGTTGTTGTATTACTGTGTAATGCACAGAGTAGTGCACGTATACTTGTTGTATTACTCTCTAGTGCTTGTTTACTGCTGGTTTGATAGCTTCCTCTTGTCAGCCTCGGCTGAAGAGACGTACTTTAAATCTTTACTGTACTGCCGCACAAGTCACGTGATGACTTTGTACTTTACTGGTAACAACAAGTACAACTCTCTGTCCTATGTGTTGTTCATGACTTTGTACTTGACTGATAACAACAAGTACAAGTCTCTGTCTACGTATTGTTCATGACTTTGTACTTGACTGATAACAACAAGTACAACTCTCTGTCCTATGTGTTGTTCATGACTTTGTACTTGACTGATAACAACAAGTACAAGTCTCTGTCTACGTATTGTTCATGACTTTGTACTTGACTGATAACAACAAGTACAAGTCTCTGTCTACGTATTGTTCATGACTTTGTACTTGACTGATAACAACAAGTACAACTCTCTGTCCTATGTGTTGTTCATGACTTTGTACTTGACTGATAACAACAAGTACAACTCTCTGTCCTATGTGTTGTTCATGACTTTGTACTTGACTGATAACAACAAGTACAACTCTCTGTCCTATGTGTTGTTCATGACTTTGTACTTTACTTTACTTTGTACTGATCGTCTAACAACAATAAATAAAGCGTTCATTGTAAATGAGGAATTTGTGCTTTAAGGATGAGATTTCTTGAGATCACTTGACATTGTTACATGCTGATATAGGGCAGTCGCTAGCACCCTCGTCTTTGACAATAGAGACTGTATGTTCAATATCTGACTGATTGTAGAGAGTGGTACTGCTACAGTACCGTGCAGTATCAGTACGGTACTGCTACAGTACAGTACTGTAGCAGTGCCATACTGTAGCAGTACGGTGCTGCTACAGTACGGTACTGCTACAGTATGGTGCTGCTACAGTACGGTACTGCTACAGTACGGTACTGCTACAGTACGGTACTGCTACAGTACGGTACTGCTACAGTACGGTACTGCTACAGTATGGTTCTGCTACAGTACGGTACTGCTACAGTACGGTACTGCTACAGTACGGTACTGCTACAGTACGGTACTGCTACAGTATGGTACTGTACTGTTAGCTGTGTAGAGAACCATTCGTCACTGTCATATCTCTAATACTCTTGATTACTGCTTCACTTACCCTCCACTCTATCGTTACCTGGAGTATACTCTTCCACACAACATCGAGCACTATATCAGCGTGAATCTTATCTCGCTGCTCTCAGTGACTAAATGGTAGGTAGAGTCGTTGACTGCGATCAGTGGATACAGGGTACGAAGTCTGGTTCACCCGTCGCTGATATGTCCTTGGAGGATAAAACTGACGTTAAACTGTAATTTACATGTATGTACATTAACCAAACAACATGGAAGAGCTGTGCTACATAACTGTTGATATATTAGTTTATTGATGGACTAATATGAAGTAATAATATTAATAGTTTAAAGTAATAAAAATAATATTAATATTAAAAGGATTAATAATAATAAAATATTGTTGATGGACTTAGCCATTAGCAAGCTCACACGGTATCCGGATCCGTAGATACAGGGTTCAAACCTAGCCAGACCAATCTTCTGGAAAAGTAGAAAAACCTGGAAAAGTCCGGGAGTTTTGAAGTAGTCGGGGAATTGTCAGAGAAAGTGAAAGACACTAGCAAAACAGAAATTAGGAGTATTTAACTGTTTTAGTATAGCAGAATCTCCCAAGAATAATGGTATTTAACGTCAAATGATTTAATGATCCACTCGTATGTGGCCATGAAGAGAAAACAGACGACAAAGAAGAATTGAGGCGTTATATAACAGGACCTGCCAGTGGGCAGTGTACTAAGAGAGAGAGTATAAAAATTCAAAATCTTCAAACGCTCACAGGTTGCAGAATCGCATAGGCTACGTTGATGGTGAACTATAATTATAAATAATTAATCAGAAATTAATTGCAGTATCAGTAAGAATTTAACGTCCGGTTCCTCGCCATAAGGCAATGTCAGGGACGTCTGTCTCTTACAGACTCTACACAAACAGGCGCAAAAGCGCCACACGATGACGACTGAGTACGCAGAGACCACAAGAGAAAGCGAGATCAAAACAATGCAAGTCCATGATCCAAGGCAAGCGGGTCATAATTTAGACCTATGACGGAAAGAGATGGGTTTTTAGTAGAGTTGAGAATCGAAGCGAACAGAACCCTAAAATCTAGAATTTTGACCGAACCGAACTCGAACCCAGACTCTGGCCGAACCGAACCCGAACCCTGACTTCGTCCAAACCAAACTGAACTGAACTCTTGAAGTTCCTCTCTCCTTCGCCAGCATGACATTATATAAAGATAGTAAGAACAATACAAATATATATTAGTTTTTGCATTTACATGTGTTACAGTATCTAACAGCATATACTCAGATAAGGCTGGTTCCGACACAAACCTTAAAATTAATAACAGATAGCGATACAAAGGAATGGTAGCGTTACACAGGAATGGTAGCGGGAAGTGAGACGGGTAGAGAAGATAATGGAGAGTTTGACTGAAACGGCACTAAAATATGGAATGAAGATTAACATCAAAGGGACAAAAGTGATGAGAGTATCCCAGAATAGCGGTGAAGTCAATATTATAATAAATATTACGAAATTGGAACAGGTCCGGAGTTTTAAATATTTAAGTCATACTATAACAGATGATGGGAAATGTGAGAATGAAGTATAAACAAAAGAAGCCTTGATAATAGGAAAGAACTATTAACAAAAAGCCTAAAGAAAGACACTAAGACAAAGATAGCGAAATCCTTGGTATGGACCACGCTATTACATGGATATGAAACATAAACATCAAGGAAAGAAAATATCAGGAAACTAGAGGCATTGGATTTTTAAGATTTACTCATATGAGGACATTAAGAGGAAAGTGGAAGACCAAGGAAAGTGGAGACTATATACCATAAACCTGTAGTAGGCAGTGCACTGAGAGAGAGAGAGAGAGAGAGAGAGAGAGAGAGAGAGAGAGAGAGAGAGAGTGAGAGAGCATTACAAAAATCACTGGTATTTCAGTCACTTAAAAGTCACAACTAAATTTCAAATTATAAAAGAGTGACATAAGAAGCAATTTTGATTTTATATTTATTAATGTAATTAAAATATAGACCTATTGGTCTATATACCATATACAAAGTTATATCATATACACAAATAATTAAGTTGAATGCCTGATGTAATCATAAGTTGTATTAATTATATATTGAGTTTTTATTTAACTACAACAGAATATGCTGATATTAAAAACTGGAATCAAATTTACTGCTTACAGTTAAATAATATATGGCTTATTAAATTGATATTTGGCACGAATCCCAGAGAAATAAATGCTTTTACAACTAGTTTTTAATTTGAAGTCTTTTCTGAGAAATCTTAAAGCTGTGAAAATAATACTCGACTCTTAGGTACTTTTGTTTGGTAGGATTGCCATCACAAAACGGAATGTAATGTCTTTATTTTTGTGCACCTTCGGTAACATGAATCATGGTATTTAACTGGCTTTGGGTAAGATTTCTGAAGCCGCCGAATACGGAAATCCTCTTGCTACCTGCTAAAGCGAAGTAATATTTTCTCTGCCTTTAACTAAGAGTTCCCTGCATGGTAGGCCTACATGCTTCTCATGACTATTGAAATTATTTTACACACTACACATTACTGTTGGTAAAGCTGATAAAGCTAATATTAACGTCAGTTTCCTCACTCGAAAGCGATGTCTGTGAAGGGCGAACCCAGGATTTGAACCCCGCACATATCGAGCCGAGGTTGAATATCTTACCGACATCGCCACTGACTCCAACCATAACATTGTGTATTCTGAACGAAAGCCCAAATGTTATATTCCAAAGTAACACGCATTATAGTGTATGATCAACTATGTTGATATCTATCACTTTTTAGTACCACATGTCTAATCCGTTAGGCAATTTATTTCATTTTCCGTATAGCCAGTCCAGTGAATGTCTGAGATTTTACTCTCAGATCAGCGCGGCCGGGATTCGAACCCACGAGGGTTCAATTCGCCTCAGGATTTGTCATTTAAAACTTTATGATGTTACCCCTATGCTATTTAGACATAGGCCTACGACGTTTATTCAGAACGCAATCAATTAATTACATGAACGATTGATTAACAAACACAATCGAACTGCCCTTAATAATTTGCCTTCATTTAAATATAACTATAGTGTTAACTACTATGTAGAAGTAAATTATTTTATCAATTTAGAAACATTATCTTATTCGTGTGTTTATATTTATATATAAACTCTGCGCGACGTCACTCGGTGGACACCAGAGCAGCCTCCTCAACCCTCTGCCTCCACTTATCACGATCCTGTGCAAAGTCATAAACATTACCCTGCATAAGACTGAATTTGGTATCTAATTGACTGATATCATTATTATATTGCTTAATTAATGTGTATTTGTTTCCCATTCCTACCCTCATTCTGTTGTTTAGTAGTCTATAGTTTAAAGCTTTTCTAATTGGAGTATTTTCATGTAATCTTAGCATATGGCCGATCCATCTGTATCTTTTTTCCTTATGATTTGACTCCAAGGAATCTCTTTTGTTTTTTCGTATATATCTATGTTACTAATTGTGTATGGATAGTGAATTTTTAAGAGATTTCTTAGTAACTTTCTATGAAAAACATATATGTCATTTTCTATGCTTTTTGTTACCACCCATAACTCACTATTATAAACAAATACTAATTTAATATAAGTGTTAAAGATTTTTATTCTAACTTTAAGATTTAGTTTTTTATTTGTTAATTTTTAAATTTATATTTATTAAATGCCATCATTTTCAATTGTTTCCTATGAATTATATCATTTTCTGTATCCAACATACTACCTAAATATTTATTTTTTTCCACTTTACGTCTTCGTTGTTATTTGATATTACTATTTTCTCTGTCTTATCTTTATTTATTTTTAGATCCAGTCTTATTAATTCACTTTCAACGAATGTTAGACAATCAGAATTGTTTTGTCCAATAAGAATCCATCCTATATCATCGGCAAATTGTTGACCTATTATTTCTGTATTACTATTTCTATTCCAGTATGAGTGATCATTAAGTTCTTTAGGTACATTCTGTTCTGTTTTTTTAACGACATTGCAAGGTAGAAAAAGTAAACAGAATTGGACTTAGACAGTCCCCCTGAGGTACTCCTGTGTTGGTACTGAATTCTTTATCTTGACAATTGTCGTTCAAAACCTTTATTTTTACATTTTCTATTAGTATTTTGATTATGTACAATTCATCTTCATCTAGAAACTGCTTTAAATCATCTACTAATAGCTTTCTACTTACGCAGTCAAAAGCCTTACTCATATCTAGAAGTAGTATACTTATGTTAGCATTTTGTTCAATTATTGCTTTTTCTATTAATAACTTCAAAGAGCACACACGTTTTCTGTAGTGCTTCTTCCTCTTTTATATGCCGCCTGACTTAGTGGAATTTGATTATCTATTTTATCATATACTCTATTAAACATTATGATGCACAAAATCTTTCTCAATGTATTTAGAAGGCTTACGGGCCTAAGGTTTTCTGTTTTTCCTTTGATTTTTCCAGGTTTTTGCAGAGGTATTAGTAGTCCTTATGTTATTTCTTCTAATTGTTCATTTCCTTCGGCTAGCTTATTAAACTTATCTGCTATTATTTTAAATACTACTTTGGGACAATGTTTTAATTCTTCAGCGTATATGCCATCTGGGCCTGCGCCTTTATTGTTTTTTAGTTTATTAATTGATCTCTCAACTTCACCGTGGCTGGAGCCAGTGGCGAAGGCGGTAAGATACTCGACCGCGGATCAGTAGATGCGGGTTCAAATCCTGGGCTCGCCCGTCACTGATATCGCTTTCGAGTGAGGAAACAAACGTTAACCTTAGCTTTTTTAGCTTTTTACCCTCACTAAATGGAATTTTCATTTTTCTAGGCTCTATTCCACTTATTGTGTCTATTGAGTTTTTATTGAACATGTTCTTAAAATAGTCTGTTATAATTTCAGTTACTTCATCTTTGTTAACTATCAATTGATCCTTTTCTTGTATGAATATTTTTTCCTTAGGCTTACTTTTATAGACATTCCTCATTACTTGAAACATTTTGTTTGATTAATTTTTGTTTTATTTAGTTCTTCTATCTGTTGTATTTCTCTGGTTTCTAAATCTCTTTTTAGGATGTTTTTTATTTCTTTCATGACATTATTTCTTTCTTTTTTAATATTTTCTTAATTTCTACATTTGTTTATAATTGTATTCTTCCTCTAATATCTCTTTGCTTTTTGGAAAGTCTAATTACTTCGTTATTATTTGAAGAGACTTTTTTATTTGTACATCCTAGGATTTCTTTACCTACATCTTTTATTATGTTAGTTTTCTGCTTCCATGTACATTCCGCCTGAAATTTTTCTAATTTATTTTCCATAGTTTCCTTATATTTCTTTTCAATATCAGAATCTCCTAATTTCGATTTATCTACTATATTTTTGTTGGCAACTTTTAATTTGTTATTGTTAAAATATTTCTTTGTTTTCATTTCAGTTATAACTAATCTATAGTCAGTATCAGTAAAAAATCATCCATATGATGTAGAATTTACAATGTTCTTTCTATGTTGTATATTCGTAATTAGATAATCTATTTGATTTCTTACGGGTTTTTTTTAATTTTTCCTAGATTCCTTGGGCTTTCCCATGTTGTTCTGTGTGCCATTTTATGCTCAAATAATGTATTAGTTAAGACTAAGTTATACTGATAGGCTAGTTTTAATACTGTTTTCCCATTGCTAATTGTACTCCCTTTTCCATATTTTCTTATATTTTCTTTGTAATTTAGATAGCTATCTCCTGTTTTACCATTGAAATCTCCACCTGTTATTATATTCGAATATTTATTAAATTTTGAAATTATGCTATCTAGTGTGTTATAAAATTTAAGTCTAATTTCTGGTTTGCTTTCACTAACTGGATTTGTAAGAGCATATACACTAAATATATTATAATCTAAATGATCTATTTTGCATTTTATATAACAGATTCTTTCATTTATTGGGATAAATTTATGTTTAATGTTATTTCTTACTATTATTCCAGCACCTGCGTGAAGGTGGGGTAAGATGGACATGCTAAGGTTATTTTTAATGAATTTACGAGTCATTTTCAATCAAATTGAACAATTTTATGTTACACGTATATATTTAATACTAGTGTATGAAAACAAATAATAATATCCGTAGTAGCTACTATAATGTCATGCATATTAGTGTTTATAACAAACTACTAACAGTGTCCATCTTAGACAGACCAAAGGGACAAGATGGACATCATAACAGGGTAAGACGGACATATATTATGAACATTGTTAGCCTATTAGCATTATAGGCCTGCATAGTCTACAGTTATAGGTTGAAGTAAAGTCGGACATAGAGCAATAAAAACTTGATGTTTCACAATAGGTCTATACACCACTGACAGTCCATATAGACAAAGGCATCCTGGATTTCTTTGGGCTTCCCCAGCATTCCAGCGCAAGATATTTCATACCATGTTTTGCATATACAGCAACCAAGCCAGGGTTCTTCTGATTCATCTTCTGGCACTCCACACCCTGCACAGCAAACACTCCTGTTCATTTTTTCTTTTCCTTTCACTGTTTTCTTTATTTTCGGTACTGACATCGCGGGTTTAGGTTTTCTACCTCTTGGTTTGTCTTCTCTGCATGTCAACTTTCTCTTTCTCCCGGTTTCCAGCGCATTCTTCTTTACCACTGACAGAGATCTACTCTTGATAGGCTGGTTGCTTTATTCTTTGGATTTTTCGGCAGACAATCGAAGCTCCTCTTGAAGACTTGCTATGTGCTTCTCCCCAGTCAGCAGACGAGATGTTGTTGCACGACTTTTTGCATTAACTTTCTTTTCGCAGAACACTTTCTTTGGCACAGGCTTCATCAACTCAAATCTGTTGGAAACTTTGCGCTCTCCATCAATTCCACTCTGTACCCCACTACCTCCACTAGTCTGATCTTGTCCTGCATCATTGACAGCCACAGTCTGACACTGATCTTGATTCCCGCCTCCCGTTGGACCCGATGAAGCTACATCACTAGTTTCGCCACCCATATCATCCTATTCACCATCTCCAACACCGCCACCACTAGTCTGGTCTTGTCCTGCATCATTGACAGCCACAGTCTGACACTGATATTGATGCCCGCCTCCCGTTGGACCCGATACAGCAACACTTCCGTCATTAATCTCTCTCTGGTCACCAGCAAGAGGCAATGGACGATCAGTAGTACTTGCTGGAGAGAACACCTCATCACCAAATATGTCGTTATTGAGAGGGTAGATGCCTGTAGCTCGGAAGCTTTGCACAGCTATAGCCATGGTTGATGTGGTCATATAGGCAGCTGTGAACAGCTTCCCAAAATCGTATCTTGTTATGGCTCTACCCGGATGCTCGCGCATAAATTTACGACATTCGTGGCCATAGTAAGACTTGAGAGGCTTGAAATAACTGCGATCCAGTGGTTGAGTCCAGTGAGTGGTGTGCGGGGGCAAGCATATGATTGATATGCCATTTTGTTCAGCATATAGGAGTCCATCAATAGCCTTGACATGTGAGCCAAGTCCATCAAGAATCAGAAGAGCTGGTAATTCTGGGTATTTAGGTGCTCCTTGAAATGCTTAAGAGATCCGTATTCATATAGCCGGTATCAGATACGGTTACAAGAGTACCATGTGGCATATCTGATTTTAAGCCTGGTGAGAGTCGCTTGCCTTTGAAGATGACCATGGGCGGCATGTAGTGTCCTGTTGCGTTGAAACAAGGCAGGACAGTTGTGAGGAGTCCACGCTCTGCACTGGTAACTGGTAAAGACAACAAAACTTCATTTTACCAAATTTCAATATGAATTTAATTGAAAGCAAAATATATAGCATAGGCTAGTCTAGGCTTCTTATGTGTGGACACTCAGATGTAGACATGAGGAGGAAAGTGGAAGACAGAGAAGAGTGGAGGCGTTATATATCATGGACCTGCCAGTAGGCCTACACTGTGCACTAAGAGAGAGAGAGAGAGAGAGGCTTCTTATGCCAAACCATTTATGCTTCTTATGCTTACGTTTTAATTAGTAGATCTATTAGGGCCTATACTTTGATCATAGCCTAACAGTGATTAGCCTACCTGATATATATTCTTATTCCCTTTGCGTCCAACTATCTTGCTCGTCTCCGGTACCAGACTCAACCCGCTCTCATCGCAGTTGTATATGCAGCCGGGCTTCTCAGTAAGACCTAAACGTCTCACCTCCTTCTCCAGGATGCCGAAATACTTCTCTATAGCTGGTCGATTCATGGCAGAGGCTCGTGCCAGTGAGAGACCTTCTGGCTTTCTGATAGATAGCAGCTGACGATGCCTAAGGCGAAATCCAGCCCACCAGTCCTTGCCCGCTATTTTCAATTCTCGATCAAACTTGTGGGGGATGCTGTTCCTTTGAGCATATTCATAAGTCAGTTCCCGAACATCTGTTGGAGTCAAGCCGAAACCTCTCTCCTCTAGCTTCAAGATACACTGAACAAGTTCAGTTTCAACAGCAGGACCAAGAATTGAGTCACGACCGAGGTGGCGAGAACCTGGAACCTTCTTTAATTTCTTAAGCCAATGTCGTCGCAGCGTATTACGTGGCACACCGAAATTCTTTGCGCAGGTCAGAAGAGGGTGTCCCTCATCAAGAGCAAGCAAAGCCTGTTCCATACTGTCTGCTGACCAATCTCCGCGAGTGGTAGTACGTTTGTAATAACGTGGCATCTGAAAAAGTGACACATTTTTGTTAGAGCGAGTGGGGGAAGATGGACACCAGTGAAATAGTGCATATTTTACCATTTCAGTTATTGGCTGTCATGCTATTAGCATTTTTAAAAGTGCAACTATTGCCCATAACTCGATAAACAGTAATTACATGATAGTATAATTATATAATAATAATAATTATACTGTCATATAATTATTATTGAAAACGGACACTTTCCATCATGACGGGGTAAGATGGACAATATTCCTACCATGACCCATAATATAGCTCTCGTTAAGCGAGATGGTCATGTACGCCTAGCTTACTAACTAATTTTAAACAACAAAGATTACCTATGTACACTGTATTAGAAATAAATTTAATTCCACTTTAAGTATTTTCAAAAAATCCTTAGGCGTTGTACGTACCTCCTTAAGATGATTTTCTGTCAACACGTGATTTCAATATGTGTTTACAATCTTTCCGAAGCCACGCCCCTTCCGGTAGTTTGTTACACTGCCTCAAATTAATTCGTTTACAGTAATGTTACGTGTCCATCCTGCACGTTGCATGGGGCAAAATGGACAGCGACAAAATGTGATATTTCTAATTTTACATCCCATGTCCAACATACCCCGCTGTCCATCTTATCCCTTTCCACCCTATGCTTTTTATTTTTCATAGATGTTATTTCGTATATTCCAGTTTCTTTTAGATGTGTTTCTTGTACTAATAATATATCTAATTTATATGTATCAAAATCATTGGCTAACTGAGTTTTCTTTAAATATATATTTAAACCTCTTACATTTAATGTTCATATTCTCAACATTGTTAACTATTACTAGTAACTTTATTAAATTTCCATTTTAAATTAAATTTCTACTTAATAGTAATTAAAACTATTAATCATTTTATCTTTTTATTTTATTATTTCCTATATTAAATTTTATGAAACTTGAACTTTAAAATAGATATTATCAGTCATCAACAGTTACGACATCTACAACCACCACAACTACGCAAACAAGTGTCGGTTTTAGGCTAATTTAGCCGACAAGCTATCCTCAATCACAAATAGACGAGTGGACGTCCGCCACGACAATCCGTCATTTCACCTTGGAATAATACATAAGTAATGTATTTAAAAGAATTTAGTGAATAATATTAAGAAATAAATAATTAATTTAATTTGATTAGAATTTTCTTAATACAACCTGTAGACGTAGCAATAATAATAATAATAATAATAATAATAATATTATTATTATTATTATTATTAATATTAATAGTAATATAGTAATAATTCAGACTAGATATTAAGCGGACACTTGACAAAATTGTTTATAGCTATCTATCAATTTTGTGCAAATGTTTGCTTATTTAACAAATCAACTCACAATTTAATATGGAATATTATTTTGATATATGCCTGTATGGAACTTATCACTGCAGTTTCAAGAATTTAGCAGGTTAGTGAGCATTGTTACACTATATTATATTTGTTAGAGTCCTTTTATAGAGTCAAAATCAAGACTTGTAGGGTCGAGCTTTTGGTCTCCACTATAGACTGTGTGTATGCTAAGATCACATTAAATTTTATAATTAAGTTCATAAGAAGAATATTTAGTAGAATTGGATGGAAGTGTTAAGTGGACTCCAGATGGACTCTTGGACTCAAAATCTAACTACTTGTCCGCAATTTGTAAATTAGAGTCTATTCCGAGTCCCAGTCCTCACATCTCTGAAAATGCTTACTTAATCTAGAGAGATCTGTTCTTATTAAATTCAAATTATGAAATTTGTCAAACTTTAGTGTGCCATTTAATATTATTGCAACCAGATTTACAAATAATTATATATGACATTTTACATGTGTTACGGCTATCTGGAGTACATAATTTTACACCAAAGCAATGCATTAATTTTTCATAACTATTTTTGTAACTTCATAATTGACCTGAGAGTTTCAAATTTGAAACCCTAAGGTAAATTATGAAGCTTATTACTGGTCAGTTAGCAAACGGTGTATATTATGCTCATTTTTCTGTAGAAGTACACCTGTTTACCAAATCATCTTTATTTGACATTTTTATGTTAATAAATTGCACTTTGTCTCTGATATATTGGATCAAATTTTAGCCAAGACATTTCCATTTAATTATAAATGTTTCTAATAGGCCTAGTGACAAAATTTATTTTTAAATTGATGATGCATTCTATTTGCTGGTTATAATCAAGGAGAATATTTCAGATACGGTAATTAAGCTAAATATCTATTTTCTGAACATTTGTTGGTAAACTTACAATATTTTAAGAAATGTAAACGAGTAAATACCAATTCTCTCACTTTTCATTGTGATATTTTTACTCAGGTGAAAAGTGTGGCAGTTATTATGACTTCATGTATTTCTTTAAGCACATTTACCATAAACCATTTTAAATATGTCTATCATAACCATGATCATTATAAGCAATGTTAAACAATTGCAACATAATCCAAACCAAACCATTTCGAACTCGAATCGAACTCGTGTGAGGTGGAATGCAAGCCGAACCCGAACCGAACCCGAACTCTTGTTCTAACCGAACCCGAACCGAACCGAACTTTCATTTTCAACGAACCGAACTCTGGAAATTCATAAAATTCCCTTCTCTAGTTTTTAGCTTGCAAAGGAAAGTACCAATACAATTACAAGATCTAAGTATTTCAAACCTACAAAGAATTCAAATCGGCTCATTTCATAAAGTCGACTTATATGTCGTTTGACACAAGTCAATGATATGGTAATAAAATTGTCGAAGCGCAGTGGAGAGGTGAAGTGTCAGTCAGGTGTAAGGTCTGCAGCGTTCTCATCCAGCTACTCCCGTCACTGGTGTGATTTTGAGTCAGGAAACAGACGTTAAACTAAAGGCTAAAGTTAGCCTATGTGACTGACAGAATCGCCACTTCAAGATAACAATGCATAGCAGTAGCCTAACTCTACACTACGGAAAGAGCATGGTTTCCAAGATGGTCAGTTGTTGCTAGGTCCAGCATTTATTAGCTCATTGGCAACGCTTCTCTCTCTCTCTCTCTCTTCTCTCTCTCTCTCTCTCTCTCTCTCTCTCTCTCTCTGTAGCCGTGCTCTATGTACTGGGTCATTAACAAAATATTATCTCATGTCAGCTCAGAGCTTAACGTTAAGTACTGCTTGACATGAAGGATGGCGGCACTTTGTTCAGTCGTAATCTAGTGCAGATAACTGACGACCTGACCCAGATACCGGTGATCTGACCTAGTTACCGGTGATCTGACCTAGTTACGGCGCTTTCGCCTGATTACCTCAAGCATCTTATTTTTACTGCAGTTATACTACAGAACCAACTGTTACCTATCCCGTCTCTCTCTCTCTCTCTCTCTTTGTCTCTCTCTCTCTATCTCTCTCTGATGGATCTATAATAGGCAATAGGTCCAATTCTGTAATTCCTGTTCAAGACTGGCTTGATATTCTGCAAAAGAACTCTGTTTGCAACAGGTTATAGCTAAGTTGGTTCAAGTAAAAGATTAAATTTTGTGCAATCATCGGTGCAATTTATGTAAACTAAGCAGCTACTAGTGGACACAAAACAGCTGCCGAGGACACGCAGCAGATGATCGATGACACGCAGCAACTACTTGAGGACACGCAGTAGCTGGTCGAGGACACGCAGCAGCTGCTAGTTGACACATAACAGCTGCTAGTGTACACGCAGCAGCTGGTAGTGGACACGAAGCAGCTGGAGGACTTTTGCTGAACTGCTACGACAAGAACACCTCATCAAGCTAATCAACTTTTAGTGACTTATGATTTCTGAACATTTGTCCTCTGACCCACAGACCACAGCGACACACCATGGAGTGGACGCCCTTTAAGACACCTACAGTTTTCTCTCGTCTATTTCCGGTCTCTATTTCTTCTCATATGACTTAGTTTTCATGAGCTGAGATTAACGAATCAAATGTAAACTTATTTGATTAACTCAATGAAAGTTTTCTTGAATACACGCTTAAGTGCTTGCGAAAGAATCTGAAAGAAAGAATAAAAGAAAGAAATAAATAAAGAAAGAATTAAATGATATAATTAAAGAGAGAGAGAGAGAAAGAGAGAGAGAGAGAGAGAGAGAGAGAAAGAATCTGAAAGAAAGAATAAAAGAAAGAAATAAATAAAGAAAGAATTAAATGATATAATTAAAGAGAGAGAGAGAAAGAGAGAGAGAGAGAAAGAGAGAGAGTGAGAGAGAGAGAGAGAGGTAAGTGCATTGTTGTTGTTGCTACAGACTGGTAAGGACGTTGTTATGTAAATCAAGCTTTTAGAGGGAGAGAGATGTATGGATTCTGGAAGCAATGTCCCTCTATTCCTCCCCACTCCACCCTTGCTCTGTCACCCCCCGCCATAGCTCTTCCTAGCTCCCCCCTTCCTGTCCTTCCCCAAATAGTCTTTGTTTTCGCTTAAGTAGAATAGATCCTCCGTTAATTACTTGTGTTTCAAGCGACGACTGTGTAGATGTAGATACTGTGTGAAGACTACGTCTCTTGTGATTATATAAAAGTAAATGTGGAATGGACTGGGACAAACTCACACCATCGAGTCTAAAGCTAACAGCCGATAAGCTAATCTATTGCCTTAATGATAGACGAACTAGCTAATGGATCAAAACCATTTATATGTCAAAATATTAAGATATCTCTCTCTCGCACTCTCTCTTTCTCTTTCTCTCTCTCTCTCTCTCTATCTATCTTATTTAAAGTCACCGTGTTTCTCCACTGTGTCATTATATGATCACTTCTAACCAGTACGTTGTCGCGCTGTTCCAATGCTCTAAATTATGCAACAATCGCGAATTCATTGCCTACACTACGTGACAGAGAGGAAGAGGGGGGGGGGGGGGGGTAGCTGCAAACGCAGGAGACAATTCTAAACGTGACATAAGTTCTGATTTATTGGCTGAAAAATCGTCTAGACGAACTACGGATGCGCTCTGCTCTCACAATGCTTATTTCAGAGACAGGCTTCTTCATAAGATCTTCTAATTTTTGGGTTGAGATTTGAAACATTGATAAAGTGTCCATCACAGAATGGAGAGGTTTGGTTTCAAATACAATCAATTAAATTTTCCTTTTTGGACATAAAAATTAATTATGAATTTCGAAAACGCTTGCGTCTTTAAATTATGTGAGCCAGTCACGAATAAATCATACATCTCTGACGACACATTCATGACGACACACTCATGACGACACATTCATGACTACATACTCATGACGACACATTCATGACGACACATTCATGACGACACATTCATGACGACACATTCATGACGACACATTCATGACGACACATTCATGAACTATTGATTGTAACACCAATAGTTCACTTGTACCCTAGCCACGAATGAATTTACCAACCGCACGTAGCTTCACATAGTGTGTAGTGTAGCACCTGTTCATTGGTCTATAGTGTAACACTTGTGTTCATTGGTCTATAGTGTAACACCTGTGTTCATTGGTCTATAGTGTAACACTTGTGTTCATTGGTCTATAGTGTAACACCTGTGTTCATTGGTCTATAGTGTAACACCTGTGTTCATTGGTCTATAGTGTAACACTTGTGTTCATTGGTCTATAGTGTAACACCTGTGTTCATTGGTCTATAGTGTAACACCTGTGTTCATTGATGAACGATAAGTTAATTAACGATAAGTTAATTTACGATAAGTTAATTGTTGATTGATAATGCTCTCTACGAAACGTAAAAGCAAACTGCGAATAGGAAAATATACCATGGACCTGCCGCTTGGCAGAACACCGGAGAGAGTCGAAGAGAGAGTTTGATAACCAATAGACCAAACCTTCCATTCCTCTACAAATCACGGCCCGGGACATAAAGCCCAACACTTCGGGGGGGGGGGTCCCCAGATTCTCATAGAATTGATGGACTGATGGAGCGAGTGATAATAAAAGAACAATTAAATCTCTCCTACACTAAACTCACTGCGTTCTCCTAAAGACAATCAAAATCACAGACCTCCAAAGTCTCTAAATTTCTGCGAAATAGAGTCAATCGATCGGTAAGTTCTCCGGACCGCTGAATCGGCTCTCGAATATTAATATGCTATTGTGGTCTGTATGACTCGGTATGTACGAGCAATTTAAAGAAAAAATTACTTGAAATTCTTGTAATTAAATAGACATCTTTACAGATAAATATAGCGCATAAATGTACGCTTTGTACATTTGTACATTTACATGTACATGTACTCAGTATAGAGATATTGTATTCAACAAAGCAGCAATCTGTTGTAAAAAGCTGCTAAAGCTAAGATTAACGTCAGTTTCCTCACTCGAAAGCGATGTCAGTGACGGGCGAGCCAGTTTTTTTCCCCCCCACCTACTGATCCGCGGTCGAGTAACTTAACGACTTCGCCACTGGCTCCAGCCACATAGTCAAGAAATCTGTTATACTGTGGTACACATTCAACCAATCATCAAATCTACATATATGTATCAGTTGTGCAAGAATTAGTGCAAGAAACACTGGTTCAATGTTGTGTGTGTGGGATACATGCACAATACACTGTACTCACATTCTAACATCATCTTCGCTTGTCTTTTCTGGACAATTCGTTTCAATGTGATAACACTTTTATATAAGTGCTGTGTTGTTGTTGCTGATATATATATATATATATATATATATATATATATATTTATACTGTATATTCGTTTATTTCATGAAATCTGACATAGGCCCTACCGGAGAAAATTTATCCAAATTAAACTGACATACCGCAGAAAACTTATTCAAATTGTAAAACAGAAAGCAATAAAGCCATGTACACATTGCAAAAAGACTTTTAAAAATTGCTATCGTGGTTGTTGCTTTTGTTGTCGTTGTGGTCTTGTTCGATCAACCTCATAGTTGCTGTTAAGAGGTGCATACACGAGATATTAGACACATGAAACCTTTCAACTGATGTCCTACAACCGCACACAGCACATACAATCAAGCCCACATACAATCATTCCCACATACAATCACGCCAACATACAATAAACCCACATACAATCAAACCCACATACAATCATACCCCCAATCGCTCCAGTAGTCAAAGCTGCGCCACAAAGTGTTGTAAATCTAGAATAAGATTTCTGTTCAGTTACACGCAGGAGTCTCTCTCTCTCTCTCTCTCTCTTGAGCCCTAGGGATCTATCGATCACGTATTGTTGTTACGTCTGTTGCTCCTACATAATACATGGCTGTCTCGGCGCTAATTAACTCATCCGAGCAGTTCTAATGCTGCCTGAGGCAACTCTATGCTGATTAATCTCTTCATAGATCTCTTCTGCTTGCATTAGAAATCAAATCATTTAATACAAGTGATCAGACTAGTGATAGATCATAGATAAAGTTGGTTCAAGATGGCGTCTCTATGCTGGGAGGATAGTTTACAGGTGGTTCAAGATGGCGTCTCTATGCTGGGAGGATAGTTTACAGGTGGTTCAAAATGGCGTCTCTATGCTGGCGTGATAGCTACAGGTGGTTTAAGATGGCGTCTCTAAGCTGGAGAATAGTTACAGGTGGTTCAAGATGGCGTCTCTAAGCTGGAGGATAGTTACAGGTGGTTCCAGATGGCGTCTCTAAGCTGGAGAATAGTTACAGGTGGTTCTCATATCTTTCCGACATCGCCGCCGGCTCAAGCCAAAGTAAATCGAAGAACGCAAATATTCACTAATCGTTGCGTTACTGTCCTGCGCCTGTGAAATAAATTTCTAAAACACATACAGCTGTTGGGGAGTGTCAGCCTAACAAGTAAGGCTTGTAGGACTATGGACATGACAAGCCTTTAACGTGTCGCTATTAGACGTGGCAAACGGCGTCAAATCTGAGATTCTCGGCGTCAGTTGAGGGGGGAGGATGATAGAGGTTTACTGCGCAAGAAAAACTCTAACATTCCACACTGAGCCACTTTGTAAGACTTTACAGCCTCCCTTATCTCTAGACTCTAATCTCAGGCCGACACGCCAAACGGTCGCGCTTACTTTAATGGCCTTCCTGTTTATCATCTTACCAAGTCGTAACTTCACCGGGCTTCCTTTAACTAAACCCTTACCGGGTTACTATTTACCTGGGCTTCCTTTAAGTAAACTCTTATCTTACGGGTTACTATTTACCTGGATTTCCTTTAACTATATTGCTACTATGTCTCAGGTGGATTTGCTTACAGATATAGCTAATGTTAATGAAAGCGATGTCAGTGACGGGCGAGCCTAGGATTTGAACCTTGCACATACTGATCCGCGGTCGAGTCACCACCGATATAACCACTGACTTCAACCGAACAACCGAACGACCTAACAGAAGTTTACATGTATATGGAACATCGACTTGGCATCTGCTGCATTCGATTAAAAGACCTTCAATAATTTCAATATTACTAATTTAGAAATTGACTGCCTTCAGTTTTAGTTAACCTGAAATCAATCGAACAATGAATCAATAAACACAACATTCAATTGATTATTAATAAAGCAATCTCTAACATGCATTTCATCTGCAGTCTTAAATGGACTAACTTCATTCATAAATTCTGTACTTTTATTTATTTAACTACTTACTTATATAATAAATTTCTAACTGACTGAAATATTTTCAAATGGCTCTCGATGCTTCCTGTTACTTGCTCATAATCGTATTTTTAATTGTTGTACTCAAAGCAGAGCTTAACTCGCTTATTTCTTTCCGATGCTCAATGAGACAAAGGCCTCAGTAGCTCTCCTCAAAACATCCAATGATCTAGACTGCTACACCCGATGTGATTAAACGTGGGTTTTTATTACTTCAGTCACCTTTTGAGAACCGTAATTATATATATATATATATATATATATATATATATATATATATATATATATATATATATATATATATATAGCTTCATTTCACCACTCAGGTAGCAGGACAAGAAACAAATACAATACAATCATACAAGTAAACACAAAAATAGCGTTGAACAAAAAATCAATGCAAGCATACACTCAATCAATCAACTCAAAATTAATAACTAAAAATTAATTAAATGATTTCTAGCGATCGTTCAAAGTTTCAATACGATCTTTAAATATTCAATCAACTCAAAGATAAAGCGCTCAGTTAAGCGCTCAGTCAATATTTAGATAGACTTCAAAGATGGCGGCTAACTGCCACTCGCTCCAGTCTATATTGACTCTAAGCTCTTAACAGATGCGCTAAGTTCTGACTGAAGACACGGAAGAATGTCTGCAGCAGCTTTCAGTTTCCTGGACATTGTGTTCTCTACACACAACATTCATTCTATCTCGATTTTTAATTCTCTATAGTTAATAAACAATAGAAGCTACATAAGTGCTGGGTAATAATTTCATTAAGAGTATAATTTATTAATTTTTATTTATTTATTTTTTTCATCACATATGATATTTAAAAAACTCAGGTCAAGCAAATCGAAGGCAAATATGGAAACTTTTGTGAGAACGGAAGAATTTAGGCTACAATGATTGGCCTACGCTTAACGTCTGTTTCATCAGCAGGTAAGTGCTATGATTGTTTACGTTGTTTACCACCAGCCTATTAATAATCAGCTAATTTGTTCTCTACTGAGCCAGCATTGGTTCATATTAGTCTTAAATGCATTGACTATTCTCAAACTTTAACCTTTATTTGATTGATTATCACAATAATAGAAAATATGAACATAATTAATGATAAATAAGTAAGAAGAAGAGGGATACTACAAAGTAACGTAAGCTCTGTGAGGTAATACAGTCAGTAACAATTCAATAATAATAACAAATACGTTTATTTATTGTACAGAACGAGCTACAGAGTACTGTAGAACTGATCATACATAATAAATGCTGTCTACAAAAGGAATTTAACTGCAAAATATTAAAAACATGGACCAAATAGAGTTACGGCAAAGGATTACCTACTTAAGATTGCTAAAGGGAGTAACTTTTAAGAATTCAATCTCAAGCGTGGGTTCGAATCCCAGCCGCGCTGATCTGAGAGTACAATCTCGGCCATTCACTGGGCTGGCTATACGGAAAATGGACAAAATTGCCTAACGGTTAAAACATGTGATATTAAAAGTGATAGACAACAACATAGTTGATCATTTCACTATAATGTGTGATATTGACAGTAAAGAACTGTTTCATAACGGCGATGTTCCTACAAGCCTTTGCAATCTTTTAAATGAAGAAAAGTTCATTTAATTACGATGGATACGGCTAATTTGAAATAATTGGAGTAAATGTTCTCTGAATTAATTATTTATTTCATAATATTAGTTAATCATCATTAAAAAGAAAAGCTTATTGAATAAACAGACTGGCTAATGGAGACATAAGGTCGTTCCAGACAGCATGGCCGCTGTTTACTTGGTTACTCAAATTTACCAATAATATACCAGAACTGCTGCCATCTTTTGTTATTCCTATAACTTAGGTAGCAGGAACAAGGGATAGTGATCTACTACTGAAATAGTCTTGTTAAAAACAAAACTTCTCACTGCTTGTAGAAATTTATCATGAAATTGAAAACGAAAAGTTGGAGATATTAATATTCTACACTTCATAAAGCGATCTGCTTTAGCTGAGAAATAACAGTGGCGACATATGTTGCAGACATTGCTCCTTCTCTAGCCAATACTTATCGTCACTCTTTTCTGCATTTCAGGCTTCCCTCATCCTCCTATAGCTGCGTCCATAACTTCTCGTCAAAAGTCCTTTAAACCCGGAGGTCGTAAAATTCTGCCCCAGTTCTCAGCGCGCTACGGGACAATGCTCATAAGCCTGGAATATATTGTCTTGAGGCAGAGCAAGTCGTAGAGATTTACTACAGCTGGTCAATGTGTATGGGGCTAAGCAGGTGATTTATTGGCATGTTGTTCGACAACGGATCAGTGCGTGTAGGGTTCAAATCCAGTGCTCTCCCCGTCACTAACATGCTATTTGAGCTGGAAACTGACGTTAAATATGGCTTTATACTTTACAATTGATATAATAGACTTTGGTCAGAATGTAAGATTTGATGTTTTTAGTGGTTAGCGCAAGAATCATAGTGAATATCTGCGCCTCTTTACTGTTAACTTTACCATGAAGTGCTTGAGAGCTCAACTCATTCTCTTCTTCTGACGATAGCTCCACGTCTGGGTTTCATGAAGGATGATCATGTCCTAGTCAGACTTTAACTACCAATTTAATCTTAATCAACAAAAATTCCGCTTCATGAAGCCTTAATCTAAGATTAACGAGCATTTAACTGTCTATTTCCTAATTACCCGAAGTTGAACAGATAAGATCTGGTTAAAAGTAGACTGATGAAAAGCAATATTGTTAATCTCTTGTTAAAATTTAACAGATATTTAACTGATCTCGTTCTAATCTACAGTTATCTGCTTCCTATAAATCTGGAGGTTAAAGTTTAAAAAAATTTGATTGAAATGTAGACTTAAGGTATGAGCTAAATTTGCAAAATAGTACAATTCGTTAAGGTGTCACTATTTCACTTACCTTAAACACAAAGGCTTTGATAAGTTAATAATTTTTGTTTTGTCAGATATTCATAAGCTACAGTATTGATCTCTCAGTACTGGAAGGAAAGAACAGGAGATAGTTCTCTATTCTCTAACATGGAGAACACATCAGAGACACTTTCACCACCACTCCATGTACATGTGCTCCAGCTGATGGGCAACTCGACACAGACTGGTGGCTCTGAGACACTCGATCATCTACGAATGTTCAACGAGGTGGTGGGGGTGTTCATGACTGGAACACTCTGCCTGCTAGGCGTCCTGGGCAACATCTTATCCTTCATCGTCATCAGAAGAAACTTCTCGACGTCCCGTATGTTCTACGTGCTCAGCGTTCTCGCTCTGTCTGACACCATCTTCCTCCTCAGCGTCCTCGTCGTGCAGGTGCTGGCTAATCTCTACTCCACCCTAGGGATCCTCTACGTCTGCTTCCTCTACAGAGCCTATGTGCAGTACTACGCTTGGCCGGTCATGATGACGACACAGATGACATCAGTCTGGCTCACAGTGCTCGTATCCTGCGAGAGATACGTCGCCATTTGTTTTCCTCTTAGAGCCGCCTCGCTCTGTACTCTCAGGAATGTTCGAGCTGCCGTCATCGTCATCTTCGTCAGCTCTATTTTGTTCAACGTACCCAGATACCTGGAGTTCAGCGCAGAGGTGGACGCAGAGATGCAGAAGACAGAGATAGGAACGAATGCGGTGTATCGGTACGTCTATACCTGTGTCCTCTACGCCATTGCGCTCTTCTTTCTTCCTCTCCTCGCCCTCTTCTTCCTCAACGTTCAGCTGGTCGTGGCTCTACAACGTGGCAAGAGACAGTGGCAAGTTCTTCAGATGAACCAACGCAGCGAACAGAATCTGACGATAATTCCTCTCGTAATTGTCTTCATCTTCTCTCTGTGCGGCACCCCATCTCTCGTCGTTAACATCGCTGACTCAGTCAACCCGACCCTCTCCAGTCCGTTCTACCTCGCTCTCATGGTCTTCTCCAACTTCCTCGTCGTGCTCAACTCTGCTAGCAACATCGTCGTCTACTTCCTGTTGGGCAGGAAGTTCCGCAAGGGTGTGAGAGAGGTGATGCGTTGCAGAGGTAAACCTGGAATAGAGGAAAAGTCCTCCATTAAATACGTCACCACAGGCTCGGCGAGGAATCAGAGGTCAGGCATGTAGGGCTGTAGTACAGGCCGGTAGAAGTAGGGTACAGGCCAGGAGAACTAGGGTACAGGCCTGTAGAACTAGGGTACAGGCCTGTAGAACTAGGGTACAGCTTTGTAGGACTAAGGTACAGGCCTGTAGAACTAGGGTAAAGACCTGTAGAACTAGGTTAAAGACCTGTATAATTAGGTTCCAGGCCTTTAGAACTAGTGTACAGGTTTGTAGAACTAGGGCCCAGGCCTGTAGACTTAGGGTACAGGCCAGGAGAACTAGGGTACAGGCCAGGAGAACTAGGTTACAGGCCAGGAGAACTAGGGTACAGGCCAGGAGAACTAGGGTACAGGTCAGGAGAACTAGAGTACAGGCCAGGAGAACTAGGGTACAGGCCAGGAGAACTAGGGTACAGGTTAATAGAACTAGGGTACAGGCCAGGAGAACTGGGGTACAGGCCTGTAGAACTAGGGTACTGGTCTTTAGGACTACCGCGCTATATATTGCTGAGGCTAATCAGTTTCTCAGTAATTTAAAGCCGCTCTCGACTTTGAAAGGAGAGGAAATTCATTTGTCTCAGCGCGCACTTAGGCCGTAGCGAATCCGTGAGACATTCATTAAAGCGCATTATGTTAAACAGTCTTTCTAATTATGAGAGAAAGCTGCGAGAAAAAGGTGTTTAGTTAGAAGGGAAATTCATTTGCCTCAGCCTGCATTTTGGCAAAGTTTAGTCATAGCTAAGTCATATCTAGTATTATTTGTACCGGATGTTCTCAATTTGTAGCGGATGAATAGCTCAGTTGGTAGCGATCCGAAATTCATATCGATGATCCCGTGATTAGAACATCTGCGGTATACAGAACTTGTGTTAAGGAAACAGCCCAAACATAGTTTTAGAAGTTTATTGTAAAAATGTAATTTTAACATTTATGAACGATGATTGGATAGAATAAGCGAGATAGGCCCTATGTAATCAGAGTTTAGTTCAAATATAATCATTCTCATCAATGTTCTTTGTTGTCATGATAACGTCAAGTTACTCCTGGTCATTCTATAACATAGACTCCTATAATGCACATTATTGGAGTCTATGTTCTATATGTAAGCCTACGGGTCACTCTGTGCTTGATCGAGTTCTGTGAATTTTACTTGCGTAGTTAATTAGTTGAGACTTTATGTCCCCTGTAGGAACCATCAGCAATAAGCAGAGCTCAAACTTGATCTAAGCTTATGTGAAACAATAAAATAATGAATTATTAATAAGAACATGTGAATAATATTTCCCTACAATAGAATTTATAGGTCATTGCGTGAATTTTTGATAAATTAATCATTAATCATTAAAGTTGCAATGTAATAATTTTTATTGTCAATTTAACTTAATATACACCAAGGATTTAACCTATAAGATATATAGTTGGGCAGGATTTAGCGCACATGGTTTAGTTGCGCTCCAAATAAATGAAGTTAAGCTACATCGATCAACGTTAGTACATGGAAGGGTGTCCACCTTGGAAGACCGAGTGTTGACAGCCTTGAAGGCTTGAATGTAAAAATCCTCATGGTGTTGGAAGGTTATTCTTAAATCCGCGCCGGCTGTAATCGATGTGCCATCAAAGGCAACTATTACTAATAACTCTATATAGAGAGAATGAAAGAAATAATGAAAAAACAAGACAAACGGCAAGTAAGAAAGGAAACCCTCTAGGGAGGACATTAGGACATTACTGTGAATCTTCTCTTAAGTGCACTGCCAAGTGGCAGGTTCGAGGTACATATTCATACTCAAAGTCTGCTTTCTCGCTTCATAAGAGCACTCCTTAGATCAACAAGTCCCTTCACAAAGTCTCTGCTTTATCCATACTTTATGTAGCCTATAGCTTGGGAAAGGTATGGCTTCTGAGGTGGCTTCCCGTTGCCTTCCTCAGTTAGATGGATTAATGGATTACCATTTAATCCCTGGTAAAGTATTTCTGGTGAGGTGGGTCCCCTCTTGCCATCCTCAGCTCTTGCTTTAGTCGCCTCCTACGTACACACAGCAGATAGTTTGCGGTTGCCCTATCCTGCAGTGGTCCAACCACACCCGAGCACAACACGGGGATACACTGTGTATCTAACAATATTAATTCATACATAGGGCCTATCTGTGTAGTGCATCTCTACCTTTTAACAGAACTATAGCTAAATTATAGACATAACTGAATTATTTAAATTATTCTTTAAGCAACTACTACTACTATTATATTTCTACTACTATATTTTATTATACTACTGCTATACTATATTTATTTCAAATCAAATTCATGAAACTGCTAGTTGGATCACTGATAGAATAGACAAATTATTAATTATGTGCCGGTTATGTTTTTGACTGAAATATTTATTCTGAGATGTATTCATGCTGTATATTATTTTGGATTTCATTTATCATAGGTTAGATGACTTGACTAGAACTAAACTGTGCAGCCTGGTGCTATCTTCTCTATTTATCTTCGCTCAAAACAATTTGTGTAATTTTCTTCGTACAAACTAGCAACAACAATAACAAAAATAACAACAAAGCAAAACAATACAACGTAATATATCTTACGAACAACTTAGCGTCCCCATATAGGAGTCCTTGTACGGAATGCCTTATGACGCAGTGGTAGAAACCTCGCCTCTCTCTTAAATGAGAGGTGGCATGTTCGAGACTGCGTAACGACAGGGGTTTCAGTCTTCCGAGGGGCAAATAAAAACCTACAGGTGTACACTTAGTGGTATCAGGCCGATGGATAGCCGACATTAACGTTCCATTTCCTATCTAGTCCCCTCCGTTTCGACCCAGAATAGGGATTAAGGTCACACTAAAGGGAAGTTTTATATAAGAGTGCCTGTCGGAGTCAGAATAGGAGTCCCTATATATATTGAAAAGTCATAAACTTCAATAGATTCAAATGAGACTGCTTCATTGTCATATACTCTACAACAACTTTTGGTATGTGTACGTATTAATGTTGAAAACTTTCTTATGCCGTGGAAAAGAAAAGAAAGCAACAATAATGTGATTCTATGAGTGGACGTTAAGCATATCATATATAGATCATATTAAAAATTAAGAAGTTCTGCAAAAAATATTAATCAGGCGTAATCTACTGAATAGAATACGGCGCCAGCGGATGAAATTCTTCGGACACATATTGGGGAGCAAATTTATTGAAAATACCAATACCAGAGTGACACGAAAAAGTAGATAGCAACCGAAGAGGGGCTTGCAGCGGATGACGCTCATTAAAAGTTTTATGCAAATGGATGCAGATAGCGGAAACAGAGATGATCAGAGCAACAATGGACAGAGACATGTGGAGGAATATGACCATGACCGCCCAGTCTTGGAACAGACACTTGAAGAAGGTTAGTGTCGGTGTCACCTGGAGGAAGGTAACTGGACTGAAGTTACACTAAGATACTCGATCGTAGATCAGTATGTGGGAGTTCAAATCCTGGGCTCTCCCGTCACTGACATCGCTTTCGAGTGAGGAAACTGACGTTAACCTTAGCTTTACCAGCTTTGCTTTGTCTGGTGTCAATGTTTTCATAGTGATACCTGTAAGTGGTATGTCATACAGTTCACCTGAGACCGTGTGTAACCTGAAGCTTAAGATGTAATGTGTAAATGTTCTTAAAAACCGTTTTATGATAAACCATCCATTTGGTAACTCAGTAGTCTGCTAGTTAATGCATTTACATGTAAAATGTATTCAACGGTCTACTGCTTTCAGAAATTATCTCATTAGCTCATTACGTTATGACGCCACTATTCTGTCCCTAGCAGGCTTAAGCTGCTCACCATCTGTAACTATAATTGATTTATGCAGTTGTTTTTTGCTCATTTACTAGGCTTATTACAGATTTCTATTGAGCTATCAAAAGCAGCGGTTGTAAAACAAATCGAGACATTCTCGTAAGATGATGATGATGTTGATATAGCATCGTTATGCTCTTTATGTTCACTTGTTGACCAGGAAAAAGCTTTTAGATCTTTTGGTGTCTGTCTGTTGACTCAGAAGTAATTCTTGCATTACGACTGTCTCCAAACCTTACAGTGCTGTACATGATTAGTTTTTATTTGTATTTATTTATTTGTCCAAGTGTTAACTGCGCAGTTGCCGTGGTCCTGGATGTCCGCAATGCGGTGACTTAGATCAGTAAACACAGGTCAGACGAGTGTAGAGACAGGTCAACTGAACGAATGCCTCTTGGAAGTCATGATATGCCTAGGAGAGGGGAATTAGGTGCTGATGTCAACTTCAATGGGGCTAAAATTGAAATGATCACTCTCTCTCTCTTAGTGCAATGTCTACCGGCTCTATGGTATATAACGCGTCCACTCTTCTTTGTCTTCCGCCTTCCTCTTCATTTCCTCGTATGAGTGGGTCTTAAAATCATCTAACATACCTAATCTCCGCCTGCCCCTGCCTCTTTTTCCTTCCATTCTGCCTTAGATAGAATTGAAATGATAAAGGTCATGAAATAAAAATTGCGTCACAAGGTTATATGTATTCACTGCAGTCATTGCCTTCCGTAATACTGCTAATACTGCTAATACTACTAATACTGCTAATACTGCTAACACTACTAATACTGCTAATACTACTAATACTGCTAATACTGCTAATACTACTAATACTGCTAATACTACTAATACTGCTAATACTGCTAATACTACTAATACTGCTAATACTACTAATGCTGCTAATACTGCTAATACTGCTAATACTACTAATACTGCTAATACTGCTAATACTACTAATACTGCTAATACTGCTAATACTACTAATACTGCTAATACTGCTAACACTACTAATACTGCTAATACTGCTAATGCCGCTAATACTGCTAATACTGCTAATACTGCTAATGCCGCTAATACTACTAATACTACTAATACTACTAATACTACTAATACTACTAATACTACTAATACTACTAATACTGCTAATACTACTAATGCCGCTAATACTACTAATGCCGCTAATACTGCTAATGCCGCTAATACTGCTAATACTACTAATACTGCTAATACTACTAATACTGCTAATACTACTAATGCTGCTAATACTGCTAATGCCGCTAATACTACTAATACTACTAATACTGCTAATACTACTAATGCTGCTAATACTGCTAATGCCGCTAATACTACTAATACTGCTAATACTGCTAATACTACTAATGCTGCTAATACTGCTAATGCCGCTAATACTGCTAATACTACTAATGCTGCTAATACTACTAATACTGCTAATACTACTAATACAGCTAATACTACTAATACTGCTAATGCCGCTAATACTGCTAATACTACTAATGCTGCTAATACTGCTAATGCCGCTAATACTGCTAATACTACTAATACTACTAATACTACTAATACTGCTAATACTGCTAATGCCGCTAATACTGCTAATACTACTAATACTACTAATACTGCTAATACTACTAATACTGCTAATACTGCTAATGCCGCTAATACTGCTAATACTACTAATACTACTAATACTACTAATACTACTAATACTGCTAATACTACTAATGCTGCTAATACTGCTAATGCCGCTAATACTGCTAATACTACTAATACTGCTAATACTGCTAATATTATTAAAACTATTATTATTATTATTAATATTATTATTATTTATCATACGCATGTCACAAACATAGACTTTACAATTATACACAAACAGCATCAGCGCATGAACGGAGGTAAAGACCACAAGCGGCACTTACATATTCCGAATTTAAAAGCAGAAGGAATTATTCATATAAAATATACACAAAGGTACATTTAGCAAGTTTTCAAATATTAAAATGGTTAGGATATTGCACAATTGAACATCATAAACTTGAAAATACAGACACATAATTTAAGTTAAACAGGTTACTTTACACACAGTTGACATAAATGGCAATATTAAAATTGGTAAAAATAATAGTTTACTTAGAATATAAAAATAATTATATGAAGGAAATCTTTACAGATAACGAGTTAATGCTTTTAATTTAGTACCTTAACTTTTCAAATATTTGCTAAGGTCGATACCGTCTAAACTCTCTTTAAAAGAGTTTAAGTTAGATGCGTTTACAATACTTGGGGGTAGTGAATTCCAACAATCAATGCATCGGTTTTTGAAATAGTACCTTTCAGCATAAAAATGGAATTATTCAGATATAAACTCAAACCATTGTTTCTGGTGACGCCTTTTTTGAAAACAAAAAACACTTCCACAGGTAGGTCGACCAATCCAGAGATGATTTTATAGTACATGCATAAGTCAGATTTAAGTCTTCGCTGTTCTAGCGATTCAGTAGCCAAAAATTTTTATCTCTCCATATACTGCAGTCTCATCATACTGCTAATACTACTAATACTGCTAATACTACTAATACTGCTAATACTGTTAATACTACGAATACTGCTAATACTGCTAATACTACTAATACTACTAATACTGCTAATACTGCTAATACTACTTATACTGCTAATACTGCTAATACTGCTAATAGGCCTACTACTAATATTGCTAATACTGCTAATACTGCAATTACTACTAATACTGCTAATACTGCTAATACTGCTAATTCTGCTAATGCTACTAATACTACTAATACTACTAATACTGCTAATACTGCTAATACTGCTAATACTGCTAATACTGCTAATACTGCTAATACTGCTAATACTGCTAATACTGCTAATACTGCTAATACTGCTAATACTGCTAATACTACTAATACTACTAATACTGCTAATACTGCTAATACTGCTAATACTGCTAATACTGCTAATACTGCTAATACTGCTAATACTGCTGATGATGTTTAGGCCTATGTGGCAAATGCAGCTAATGTTATTGATGTTATAATTTATAATCATATAATGCTACCTATTTGAACTAAAGGAGAATTATAAAGAATGTGGCTGGGGATGGTCTCCCCCTCACCTCACAACCTGGCTACAGGCAGTGCCGCCATCTCCACCTGAGAGGATATAAAGTCACGTGACCTCATCCCTCGTCTGCAGTGTGGACTAAGTAGAGCAGTGTTACCACGTGTGGAATAGTGTTACCACGTGTGGAACAGTGTTACACTATGTAACACAGTGTGACACAGTGTTACCACGTGTGACACAGTGCTACCACGTGTGGAACAGTGTTACAATGTGTGACACAGTGTTACAATGTGTGACACAGTGTTATCAGGTGTGTCACAGTATTACCACGTGTGACACAGTGTTACCACGTGTGGAACAGTGTTACCACGTGTGGAACAGTGCTACTACGTGGGGAACAGTGTTACCACGTGTGACACAGTGTTACCATGTGTGACACAGAGTTACCACCAGAGATATAAGCACATTTCGGTTTTAAGCACTAGCGATCATAGATGAAAAAAACGTTCTTACCAAAAATAAAAAATATTAAAAAACGCATTTTTTCCAAAAAAAATAAATAACGTAAAAAAACGTTGGAAAAAACGTCAGTAGCGTACACGTAGGCTTGCATATATATTACCATGCCTTCATTCCATAACATTAAACAATTTTATTACAACTAGACTTGATCTAAGTTCTAAAGTATGTCCATAGACTCCATACAAATATAAACAAATACTTTGAGGTCACATACAGCCACACTGTCAGTTGTTCATAATTATCAATACAAGATAATTTAAAGTTAACGGTTTACGTTTTTTACATTTCTTATTTTATAAAAAATAATAAATGTAAAAAAACGCGTTTTTTTCACAGATATAAAAAACGTAAAAAAAAGTTTTTTTCATCTATGCAAGCGATATAAGCACATTTCGGTTTTAAGCATCAGAGATATAAGCACATTTCGGTTTTAAGCACCAGAGATATACATGTATAACCGAGGTAGAATTAGAAAGTAGCAAAGTTCAGCTGCTATTTAAGCCCAAGCCTCTGAACCAGGGCTGTAGCTTAGTCTATAAGCCTATGAACCAGGGCTATAGCTTAGTCTCTAAGCCTCTGAACCAGGGCTGTAGCTTAGTTTATAAGCCTCTGAATTAGGGCTGTAATTGTAGGCTAAAGGGTACTATAGACCTTTTATAAAAGATGTTTACTTTGAAAAATAAGCTTATGTATTATTTCATTCGTTGGAGCGGCGCCACTGTGAATCATAAAATTGATTGTTTTGCGGAAGGCAACTGCAATGTAATATATCCTTAAAATGCTATATATCCTCTCTAGATATTCAATCTAGACATATATTAGCTGTAAATTAAGACATATGTTTATCAGCACTAGACAAGAAATTGAAATATATTTTTTTGTAATTATTACTGTAATTATTAATTATTATACTATTTTCCTAATAAATGAAGAAAACCATAATGAATATATTCGAGTAGGCCCTATATAGAATATTGCCAGCCGTCAATACGGTCAATAGAAGCACACACCCCTCCCCACTCTCCCACTAGGCTTTGTTTATTATGTGAACAGAGTTACCGCTACATATCATGAAAGGTCTATAAGAGTCAAATTTAATTTAAAAGTTTAATTATACATTTGTTTTAGAGTAAAATAATTATGTTAATTCTACTGTAAGTTGCTGTATAAAAATACATGTAGCCTTTAGTTTAAGAATTCCTTGCCTACATTTTATTTGCAGATACTAGCAAGTTTTATTTTGGCGTTATCAGCGTAAAGTTTCATTTGGGTCTGTTTTTGTATGAAGAACACAACAACAGCAATAATAAAATAATCGGAAAAGTCTAAATCGCTTAATTTCTCAAATTTTACCACCGATGAAAATCATCTCCGACTTGCAGACGTTTTCACCGAATGAATCTATCCCAGATGAGCAATTGGACAACAACACATATTTGTATGATTCCTCCTATGGAAATAATTCTCCACCTTCGCACTGGTTGCGCGCAATAATGAGTACACAAGTCGCTGGAATACTCTGCCTGCTTGGTGTGCTGGGCAATGTTCTCTCATTCATCGTGATTAGAAGAAAGTTCTCTAAATGTCCCATGTTCTTCGTGCTCAGTGCACTAGCTCTCTCAGACGGTCTCTATCTCCTACTTAACTTGAACATCATCATCATTCTTCTAATTTTCTACCAAGTTGAAATCTACGAGTATTATATTGTATTGTATTCAGTAGAGATGTTCAGTCATTTTCTCACCATCTGGCTGACAGTGCTTGTGTCAATAGAGAGGTATATCGCTGTTTGTCGTCCTCTCAAAGCGACGTCTCTATTCACAATCAAGAGAGTCCGTGCGGCCATCATGATCCTCGTCATCGCAGCTGTCATCCTTTCTGGATCAGACCTATTAATAACAATACGTTTTACTTATTTCTCTAGTGGAATGTGGCTTGGAGTCATTTATCGTGGTCACCATTATATAACGACAACAGCTTATTATATAATTCCGCCACTACTTCTCTTATATCTCAACGTTCAGTTAATAGTCGCTCTGCACAGAAGAAAAAAGAATTGGAATTCTCTACCCCAGAAACAACGCAGAGAAATTCAAATCACAGTCATTCCTTTAGTTGTTGTTTTCATCTTCTTCATCAGCTGTTTCTTAGAATGCTGCGTACTATTTCTTCCAGCACTGGTAACAGTACCTGCCACCAATGCTTTCAACTCTTGGCTGTACCTAATGGCCGAGTATAGTTGGTTTATGTGGGTTGTAAATTCAGCCAGCAACGTCGTCGTGTACTCGCTGCTGGGAAAGAGATTTCGTGAGGGTATGAAAGAGGTTTTCAGCTGTCAACAGCGCTCTTTCTAATATCAATTGTGATTCTTCCAAACGTACATTGAACGTTACTTTACTTCTGATGCTATCTGACACATGTGATGTTATATATATATATATATATATATATATATATATATATATATATATATATATATATACTGTATATATATATATATATATATATATATATATATATATATATATATATATGAATATGTGAATACCAAAGAAATAGAATAAGAAGATACGGCATCTATATGTTATTACTATGGGAAAAATCATTAACGATAGCAAAAGTCTTGCTCCAGTTCTTGTTGCTTATTTTGGTGAGGAAGCAAAGTGTCTTTGCTTCTATAGTATATCTTAATTTGTTCTGATGTATTCGCATTGCGGAATTTTTTAAATCAAATAAAAAGTTTTAACTTTCATAATTAATTAGTCCAATAAATTTCGTTGAATTCTAAAGGCTACAGTCAATTTCATTCTTGCTTGAGCGCCTCTGCTGACAATTGCAGTTATCAGTTGGTCTATATATTCTTCGGTATCCTATACAC
The DNA here is from genome assembly GCA_905160935.1 of Enchytraeus crypticus. Taxonomy (NCBI): domain Eukaryota; kingdom Metazoa; phylum Annelida; class Clitellata; order Enchytraeida; family Enchytraeidae; genus Enchytraeus; species Enchytraeus crypticus. The sequence continues at coordinate 1,579,866 of CAJHZI010000449.1, read as the reverse complement.
AAAACTTCACATGCATGGTGGCAGATATATAAATGGCTCCAAAACGGTTCAAAATCCAATCCAAAGATTGAAAATTAAAGAATCGTCAGTTTACGAGTGAGTGGCAATTCATCAACAATGATTAAATAAAATGTAATATGGTAGTTCTTAAACGATTTTTGTACCAAGTGTAGACATTAAAAATTTTAAAAAGTAGACAATTTAATTACACTTTGTAAACAATCGTAGCACACGTAGGCCCTATACAGTAGTAGCTAGTTGTACATTAAACCAAAAAGTACAAAAAATGTTGAAAGTACAGTAAAACGATTGCACTGCTTATATGTATTTTGATTTCATTTATTAGGCATTTAATTAACAATCAGCTGATCATTGTTTCCCCTCCAGGACTGACATTGGTGAGGGCGATTAAAAAACAAAATTAGTTTCTGGTAACACTATAGCATTCTATACTGCTATTCTTTACAATGGCCGAGATAGCGCATGCCGATTCTGGTAATTCTTTATGCTATGATGTAGGCCTATACAGTGTATGCAACGACACTGCACGCGTTGAGATTTAATATCGATGACAAACTTCACGTAAGATTAAATATTCTACTAGGAAATCCTAGTAGGCCTATAATAATAGAAACACATGCTTGTTATTTAAACTTAATAAAGTGCACTCGTGTAACACTAGTTCTGCTAGTTCACATTGAAATTTAAATAAGGATTAATTCTATCAAACACGAATAGCGTGACTGAACTCCCGGATTTTATATGCATGTATGCGTGTATGTAATGCAATGTATGACTACATTTTGCGAATTGTTGATATGCCTAGTATGTAGTTATATGCATGCTTGCATATTTTTGTCTGTAAGGTCGATGTGTGTATACACAAGTGAGTGTATTCTATATTTATATATGTAGGTGTATGTGTAATTGTGTATGTGTGTATATATTTATGTGTATGTATATATGTATATGTGTATGTGTGTATATATGTGTGTACGTGTATATATATGTCTATATATGTGTAAATATGTACATCTGTGAATGTATGTGTGTATATATATATATGTATATGTGTGTATGTATGTATGTGCGTGCATGTGTATGTATGTATACGTATGTATATATGTGCATATTTATGTGTGTATCTGTATATATATATGGATGTGGGGTATGTTTGGATATATGTATGTATGTATATGTATGTATGTAAGTATTTGAGTGTTTATATGTATTTTTGTGTGTGTATATGTGCAAATGTGTGTGTTGGTGTGTATGCATGTACATGTATGTGAACATGCATGGGTGCATGTATGTATGTGTATTTTTGCATAGTTGTATACCTGTGTGTAAGTTTATACTTGAGCTGGTTATGTGTGTGTGTGGTTTGTTGGCGAGTGTTTAGTTTTTTTTCTAATGTTCTTCTTTTGAAGCCTATCAACTTGTCAAGGTATGTATATTTTTTTCCCTTTACGGTCTGGTCTCTATGTTTAGAGGTATGAAATTACAGCTAATATTGGTGTTACAGGTCTTTGTGACGTCCTTAACCAGTATAATTTTGTTAAGTTAAGTTAAGTTAATTTTGGCTTGCACCGTTGGACCCCACACTCTGCTTATCGGATTAAATTTGGTACCATAGTGTTCGATGTTGTCACGAGCGACAGTAGCACTATAATTCTGTTGTTGCTGTTCTTTAAAATATTTGAGAGTGTGCGACCAGTGTGACCAGTGTGATCATCACTTAGTTTCAGTTATCTGTAAATTTTTGTAACATAAGTTGGCAACAGTGTATTGCGTTTGCTTTGATTATCTGATATTTTTGTAAATAAATCGTTTTATTATTTTGGATTTAATTTAGTTCTCTATCGTAGCTCATCTCATTTCTTAACTTCGGCCTTATTCAGAGGATTGCTATCACTCATGATGATTTCAGACACTGCTCAGTTGAAGTGATGACATTAATTATTATGTGGTTCTTCAGTTAGTCCCTATGACAAAATCTTGTAAATTAATTGGTGTTAGACTTTTCTGTTTCTACTACTCAGCGTGCTAGGGAAAGTGTCCACGTGTCGATGTAAGGTAGACAATATTGATATAGATATTGTAAGGACAGGTATGATATAGTGGTGGTAGAAGTTCTGATAAAATCAAGCATTTAACTAGAATTGCTCAATAAAATAAACTCAAATCTTGTGTGCTCCAAGCAACCGCTCAATAATTACTTTCTGCATAAAACTACACGAATATGATTTACTTAAGGATTATTAGTTATAATATTATGCTTCACTTCTTAATGTTCAATGTAATCAAACATAAATTTATGAAATTTTATATGGCTGTTGAAGAGGCTTAATGTGCAAAGGGTGCTTCAATGGACATTTTCAAATTCACTACTGGTTCATGTATTAATTATCTCCATTGGCTTGCCCGACCTTGATTTGAATATATTTTGATGCTGAATTTAGTTTTTAAAAACTTAAAGTGATTGACCTATGTGCATTAAATGCATTGTTATTGATTATACTATGAAATCTACAGTATTGAAATCTAAAAGACACGTGACTAAATTAAAAAAACCCTAAAATTAGTCTCAACACCCGAGTGGATCTTTAAATCATTTAACATTGCTAATGTCGGCCTGCCTCTGCTTCTCATTCCTTCCATTCTACCTTCTATGACCTCCTTTAGTAGACTATCTTCTCTTAGAATATATCCTATTCAACTCTTCTGCCTATTTCTTATAGCTTTTATTCACTGTCTGTGGATGCTATATTGCTCCATTGCTTCTTGTGACAAAGTCTGCAGGTTAGAGTTAGTCCTACTTTGCAATGACTATATGCAAAATACATACCTGAAGGTATCTTGGCCTGTATCCAGATTTAAGGCTTAGTGTCATACCAAAGATCTATTTAAATAGTTAACTAGTCTAAAAGTTCTGAGAACTTAATATTGTTAATTGACTGCTATGTACGTAATTTTTGTAGATGTTGCGTATACTTGTAATGGTGCATGAGTGTGCATACCTCCTACCGTTAATTATTAGTTAAATAAACACTGGTCATTATTTATAAAGACACATTATGAACATGAAGATAATATTAACTTACAGGGGGCATTTGACTACATTATAAACTATGAAGACTATACATGAGTAAATATTGTATGAGTAATTTTCACTTGCCTATCTGAGTAAGAGTTTACTATGCTAATACACTTGCTACAGTGTTTATGAAGCGCACTGGCAATGAAGGTCAATAAAAAGTCTCAGTCTAATAAGAAGAAATCACTCAAGCAAATTAAAGCTTCAGTGAATAAGAAATCTTCCAGTGGTCGTAAAATTTCATTTGATAAGAGGTCACGAGTAGAAATGGATAGGGAGCTACTTGTTCCAAAATCTGTTGAGAATGTTTCTATTTCTGTGAGAAACAAAGCAGCGAAGTCTCCAGTGGGAGAGATGTATAAGAAGAGACATAACATTGGACGGAGGCTGGCAGCGGAGAGAGTGGGCTCATACGATGAAGCTGAAGTCCTAATATCTTATCAGGATGGGTACTTTTCTAGTGGTAACACATCCACCGGGAGCAGCACTATTAAGTCAGCATCGAGTGTTAACTGTGACAAAGTACCTGAAAACAATGAGAAGTCATCTCAGTCCCTATCTGCCGGTCATGAAAGTCTAATGTCTACGAGAGGTAAGAGATCATCAGCTGCTAAGTTACTGAAGTTTGATGATGATGATGACGATGATGTTGGATTGGCTGCTGTTCAAGCATCATCGTCTCAGAGTTCTGGCAGAAAGAAAGTTGTGGGTGCTGGAGAGATTTCAACTGACTGTTCTCAGAAAAGAATTAAAGCAGAGACCATTGCAACACCTGACAGTGGTGGCATAGTGCTGGCTGGAAAAGAAAGCCCTGTCAAGTCTAATGCTAAACTTACAACGCCATCTAAAAAGCTACAGCCTAAGCAAAAGGCTGACGACACAGGAGAAGTTTCCAGGAGTGCTACAAGCGTCTCAGGTACGATAGTTTCCCTAGCTAGTAAGACCGGTGTGAAGCGTGAGCTAGCGACTGTAGCACACAAGAAGTCATACAAGAGTAGCGCAGCCGACGCTACTAAACTCTCTGCTCTTCAGCGAGGGAGAAAGAGAAAGTCTCAAGAGGTAAAGCGTTTAGTCAGCACCTGGAACAAAGTGATAGAGACCTCTGCGTCAGAGAGACCCAAGCGCGAGGCTTGTTTAAACGCAGGAGCATTCATGAGTCTCATGTATGTTGATAAGAAGTTACCCAGAAAATCTCTATTAAATGATTCAAAAGATTCATCTGATGTCACTGAATTTACTTCCACATTAATGTCATCACGTGAAGGCAGTAGGAAATCACCTGTAAAGTCGGATCCTGTCGTACCAGATAGAAATTTATCCTTAACTAAACCCATCAAAATTACACCCTCCAAGAAAACTGCAAAAGTTTCGAAAACATATGACGAAATTGCTGATTTACGCCAGAAAACATCTAGTCATATATCTAGTGAGAAAGAATACAGTGTGTCTGAAAAACAGGTGATAAGTTCTGCTAAATCTTCTTCGGAGGAATATGACTTTGCTACGCCTGCAACTATAAAGCGACAGAAATCACAACAGAATGCGAGGAAACGAGTTGCTGATGCTGTTGTGGAGAGCAAAGATATCTCAGCCAGTCCTAATCAAGTCGTCAAGACTAAATCTCCAAGTGATAGGAGTTCGAAGGAATCTGTTTCAAATACTTGCGCTAAGACATCGTCAGCTGATGTTGTAATTGCTTCTAATAGCACTGGTAGCCTTTCCTCAAAGAAACCATCGCTGGAACCCGACACGCCTCGAAGGGCTTCTTCTGCTGGCTTAGCTCGAGCCAAGTCACTGAAGAGTTCTGGAGGAGTGCAGGGTCGAGTGTCTCTGCCGCTGACGAGAAATAGAAAGTTACAGATAAAAAAATCATCTGCTAAACGAGCGGCAAGCTTGGACTCCGTTGAGACCGCTCAGTTACCCAAAAGAATGGCCAGCCTGAATGCTCAGGTAGGATATTATCATCTGGGTTTATATTGCTGCTTATTGCTTATTTTCTATATTTGACAAATATTCAAGCATGAGTTAACACGCAGTGTTTTAAATATTTAAGAAGGTACTGTTAGAAGCTAATGCTAATTAATTAAACAAATTTTTTCTATTAAATATGCCTCATTTAATTTAAGTTTGTTTAAAAAAAATTAAAATATATCTAGATGTTTTTGCTTGTAATCTTGCTTTTCGTTCCTACTATCAAAAAATCTAAATATACATGTTTTGCAGGCTGCTTGTACTTGTACCTCCATTGTTGAGATATTGTTTTGCAGGCTATTCTGGCTGCCAGCACTGACTCTTGGAGCAGAAGATCTAGTCTACAGAGAAAGAACATTTTCACAGCTTCTGTGACCTCACTGAATATTTCACAACCCAGCTGTGTCAGTGCAGGGAATGCAGCTTCTCTGTCCACATCCCTAGTGGATCACTCGTCACAGGTTTCTCTTATGAAGCCGTTTGACACTCCCAAGTGTTCACAGAAAGATTCTGCTGTAGTTACAACTTCGACTGATATGACAGTACAATTTTTAAGTGTATCTTCAAGACAGGCAACTGTATTGACGCCTAAAGCTACTCCAAAGTCTAAGTCTACTGCATCAAAAGCTTTAGACAAATCTTTAAAATCTAATGCATCTCCTGGTGCAAAGTTTCAAACTCCCAGTGGTAGAGTGAGTGGCGTAAAGGGTTCATCGGCTGGTAGGAGTAGATCCTCACAGAGTAAACCTTCGACACCCACTCCATTCACCCTTCTGGAGTCTCCTTCCACCCTCCTCGCTGACACTCGCATTCACTTTGCTGGGACTTGTTCAGAGGTACCCAGCCCCACTCCTAATAAGAAGCTCGTGGAGATGAGGCCAGTGCACGGTAGTCGAGGCACAGATAGTGCTGCTATTGCTACTAGGCTATCTTATCCGGTGGACTCGCAAACGAGCACACCGGTAAAGAAGAGCCGTGCTTCAGCCGGTGCTGCATCTGCTGATGATGAGAGGCTGAGCGGCTCTCTATGGGGTGGTAACAGCGGTGAAACTGGTAGCACTGAGAGTAAGAACAGTAAGATATCTGACTGCGGCAATGTTGTGAGACCAACTAACAATAGCAACAGCGAGCACAGTGACGGGAGTAGAACCGATGGTAAGGCATCAAATCAAAATACATCTGAAAAAAGTATTTGTTCCAAGGAATCATTCCAGCAGAGCTCTGCTGCCTCTAAAGAGAAGTCAGGTAGAAGTGGAGGAAAGAAGAGTGTGTCTGCTTCCTCAGACTGTTCCATCGTGTCTAAAGTCACTGCTGAGAAAGCCAGATCTTGTCGCATATCTCCTAAATCAGCTTCTAATTCTGCTGGTGGTATTTCTGCTGCTTCTACAGCTGGGTATACTGCAGCAGCTGCTGTAGGAGGGGTGGTAGCAGCTAATGCAGCAGCTCTAGTAACAGCAGCTCAGGCTAATCCCTCAGGCTCGCAGTCGAGCACTCAGCTGCTGGGCTACTACGCTGCACCCCTGCCAGCACACAGCACCTACCCCCCGCAACCCTCCTCCGTCAGGTTCAACTCACAGGCTGGTGTGGTGCAGCAGCAGTACATCAACCAGTTCTACCCCACTCACAACGGCTTCTATTCCTACCAAAGCACCGGTGCCACTAATGGCACAACGATCGGCACAGTATACCCCTCTATCGGGAACTATCCGATGGGCACGTACAACTTTGACCCGCGGTACATGACGTCTAACCGGGCAGGCGTTGCAGCAGACTATCGACAGATGGGCTACCAGCAGTACCCGGCCCAGACCAGGCAGTACCCGACTGCCGTGGAGGGGTTCAGGATGTACGAGAGTGGCACATGCGCTGCCGGGACGCAGTTTTTGCCGGTTGTGTTTCAGCAGCCTAGCGGCGGTGACACGACGGTGCAGACGTTTAACTCTCAGAAGAGCTCGGTGCTGAGCAGTGGCTCCCAGGCTGTGGACACTGGAGGACTTGTGCTTAAGACCGCTGCTGCTGGTGGTGCCTACACTAGCGTCCCTGTAGCAGCACAAGCAAGCTCTCAGGCTCTGAGTAAGAGTGTTGCCGGGCAGGATAGAGTCAGCACGAGGTCCGATGGGACGCCGCAGGCAGGTTTCCACAGAGTGGACGGGGTAGAGGCACAGTCAAAGGATTGTGCTGTACAGGTGAGAAGTAGAGGCACCGTGCCACGTGCAGCCGATGCCGCTACATCATCAGCTGTAGCGTGTGCCAAAGTAACGCTGTCTGCCGTGACATCGGCGAGTGATAAATCAGTGGCCACATCTGGTGTCACAGTTGTGACGTCGGGAAATGTGGTTGATGAGATGAAGAACGATGGAATGACAGCTGTGGGGCTGATTCCGTATCAGATGGGCTCGGGTAGCCAGGCCTACGTGATTGTGGCGAGTCCCTCTGGTGGAGTGGCTGTGACTAATTCCACCGGATCCTCCACCTCACTGAGTCTTCAGACTGCTGCGGGTTGTGTGGCAATGTACCCCGGGTCTTTTGTGATCCATGGTGGAGCAGCAGGTGGTGGTGGTGGGAACATTGGAGCAGTGGGTGGAGGCAGTCAGGGGGCGGGGCAGTATGCTGCTGCCTTTCAAAACTCATTCACTGTGGTGCAGAGTCAGCCATCAGGTTAGTGACTAACTAATAGTATTACTACTAGTTTGACGTCTGGTTAGTGATTAATTAACAGTATTGCTACTTGTTAAGAATAATAGTAAAGGTTTAACGTCCTTTCCCTCATCCAAGGATGATGTCAGGGATGTCCCCACAACTCACGTTATGGCAGATCATTCCACACAAGCCAATCTGCAAAAGAAATTTACAGACTACGTCTTGTTAGTAATTGATTAACAGTATTAAAGTAAAGACGACTAGTTAGTCATTAGTCGTCGAGTTATCTGAATCTAATCTTATCTGAGTTATTAAGCATTAATTGAGATTAAGTAATTAATTGGCTAGGACTGAGCACGGAGGATAGACCACAAGCAGGTGTATGATTGATTTAATGATTGATTGATTGATTAATTGGCTAGGACTGAGCACAGAGGATAGACCACAAGCAGGTGGAACCACTGAGTTCTTGTCACACAGATCTGCTCGTGGTTCTCTCGCTAAGATCTTACCAAAGCAGAGCAGCGACAACGCTGCTCAGACCTTAGAGCCTCTGAGGCAGCAACCTGGTGGGCAGCAATCGAGTGGGCAGCAGCCTGTGAGGCAGCAGGCAGCTAGGCAGCAGGCAGTGAAGCAGCTGTTGCCTCGAGGGTCCAGCGCCACTGCGTTGGACCAGCAGACGATCACTATTGGTCCTGGGCAGCTGATCGTTGAGACGTTCCAGGATAAAGAGCTCGACCTCTCGCGCAAGAATGCTTCCTCTCCAGGAACCAGCAGTAAGAGTTCTGATACGCTCGACTTGACGAGGAAGAAGAAGAAAAAGTCTCCAAAAACCCAAACATCTCTACAGGTTAGGTTCTAAAGTGGAGATAGATGTTTCATTGTCACTAGACACAATGAGCGTAGATATATTATCTACTCATGTATGTTTATATGTGATACGTTTAACAGCTGCCTGATGTGTTAATATCTGCTCATGTATGTTTATATGCGATACGTTTAACAGCTGCCTGATGTGTTAATATCTGCTCATGTATGTTTATATAAATTATTTTTAACATCAGACTAATGTTTTAATGTCCACTCATGTATTTTTCCTGTAATATGTTAACAGCTACCTGAAGTGTTAATGTCCACTCATGTATTTTTCCTGTAATATGTTTAACAGTTGCCCGATGTGTTAATGTCCACTCGGCAGCATGCCGTTCCACACATTCTCAAGCACAGACTGTCCAACAGATCCAGGCACAGAATGCCGGCACTCGTTCCTCTACCTGGTGCCTCGCGCGGTGCTGTGCCGTTGAGTTCTAGTGCCGATGACTTATCTCTGCTCTCTCGTGCCGATGGCTCGGACATGTCGGTGGATGTCGGGGTCGTGTCTGACAGGCCGGTGAAGAGACGCAGACAGAGACAGGAAGAGTCGTCCAGTGACGGGAGTGGAGTGGAGGAGAGTGGAGTGTTGCTCATAGATGAGCGGTGCAGTGAAGAGCCGGGCGGCTCATCGGTTCCTCTCATTCAGATCCAGTCAGCCAATCACAATGAAGATAATTCAACCGGCTTAGTCTCTAACGGGACGGGGGTGATAGTGGGTGAGTTGTGTAGAGTCAGCACCGAACCGTCGCTGAATAGATATAAACAACTGATAGAAGTTACACCTAACGCTAAGTCTACCTGTGGATCACCCGTTAACATCTCCAGCCAATCAGCTCTCAGGCTGTTCCAGTCTGCATTCACTTCTCCTCCAATCAGACGCAGCGTGTCCGTGGGGTGTGACGGAACGTTGACGACCCTCTCACTCGCTGCCCGAGGAACCAGTCCGGCGATATTCTCCACTTCTACAACTCCACCTCCAGTCGTGCAGTACGGAAAGAAAATCCCGTCCCCGGGAAATCCCGGAGGAGACGGGAATCCCAAAGGCTCTAAGGGCACGAAGCGTAAGAGCGACACGGAGGTGGAGGTGGTGAAGAAGAAGTCTAAGTCCCTGCAGACGTCAGAGAGTGGGGCGGGGCCAAGCAGAGTGTCAGTCACCAGCAGCAAGCCTGGTAGACCCGCCTCCCTGGGGTCGCCCAGGAAAGACACGCCCAGTGGACGGAAGAGTGACAGCGATGAGGGAGGCAGGAAGCAGGAGAGATCTCCACAGGTGGGAGGAGGCGGAGGGCGGAAGACGGAGGAAGGAGAGAGCGGAGGTAAGGAGAGGAAGGATAAGGCGCTGTTAAGTCGTAGGACTCCGGATGATCTGATGAAGAAGTTGTCGACCGGTAAGAAGAGAGAGGTGGGAGGAGCTTCGAGTCAGCTGAGGTGGAGCTGGAGCGGGGAGGCGGAGCTAAAGCCAATGTTCACACAGGTAACCACTCTGTGCTAGTTAACTAAGCCAATGTTCACACAGGTTAGTTAACTAATCTAGGGAGTTGAGTTCTACTTGATGGGACTGGTTACAACGAAAGATCTTACTGTCACTCATCATTACTGCAATATCGGGTTTTGTTTACTTGTGGTAGCACTCAACATTACTGCAATAAAGGGTTTTGCTTAACACACAAGCTGTGACTGTTCGGGGTTAAACTTGTAAACTGCTTCGAGTGTCTCCATGTTGATTTATTGATTGATTGATTGATCAATTGATTGATTGAATGATTGATCGAATGATTGATTGTACAATCGATTGATTGAATGATTCATTCATTGATTAATTGATCAATTAAATGATTGATTGATTGATTGATTGATTGAGGTTGACGGGCCGGCAGTGTCAACAAGCTGCTACCAGGCAGTGTGCCACACAGATGGGGTCTCTATTAATTGATTGATTGATTGATAGATTGAGCGATTGATTGATTGATTGATTGATTGATGTAGGTTGACGGGCCGGCAGTGTCAACAAACTGCTACCAGGCGGTGTGCCACACTGATGGGGATGTGATCAGGGTGAGGGACTGCGTGCTCATCAAGTCAGGCATGCGCAAGAAAGACATTCCCTACGTAGCTAAGATCTACGGCTTCTGGGAGAGTGAGGGGGGTATGTGCCAGTCCACTCTTCATAGATTGCAGTGATTGATTGATTGGTTGATTGCTTGATTAGTTGATTGATTGGTTGCTTTGATTGATTGATTGATTGATTGAATTATTGATTGAATGATTGATTGATTGATCATTTAACTGCTTGACTGATTGATTGATCAAGTGGTTGATTGATTGATTACTTTATTCTTTGATTGATTGATTGATTGATTGATTTCTTTAATGATTGATTAATTGATTGATTGATTGACACAGGAGAGATGATGATGGGAGTGTTGTGGTACTATAGACTAGAGCACACAGAGACACAACCTCTACCCAGATACATCAACAGTGAAGTGTTTGCCTCACGGCACAGAGATGTCATACCTGTGGCCTGTATAGAGGACAGGTGCTATGTTCTCACTCTCAATGAATTCAACAGGTTTGCTTATATACTCATTCATTTACACTTCGTTTGACTGTTTAACTGACTAGCTACATTATAAATACATTCCATGCAAATCAACTACTCTTATGAAAATAAAATGGACTTGGAGATCTTAAAGTAAGAATTTGTAATTGAATAAATGTACAAATATTATTCAGCTAAGAATTAACTAATTGTTTAGTTTTTAATTATTTAATTGCAATATCAGTACGGTTAAGTTCTTTTAAGCTCAGTTGCTATGTACTGGTAGTATGTAATCGTTTACTCGTTGAATCAGCGGCGTGTTGTGTGTGTGTAGATACAAGGCTGCTATGAAGAGAGCTGAGAGCTACGGGACAGCAGACTCTGCTAGTCTGGTGCCGGCCCCTGCTGCCTCGCCCGCTAGTCCTCTACCCGGCCCCTCTAGTCTGCTGTCAGGTACCCCCACCTCTCGTCTCCCGCCCCTACACGTCGACCAGGAGACAGTGTTCCTCTGTCGGCACATCTATGACATCAAGCTGAAGAGAATCCTCAAGAATCCTCAAATACATGTGCCTACAGGCAACATATAGTGCCTACAGGCGACAACTAGTGCCTACAGGCAATAACTAGAGCCTGCAGGCAACAACTAGAGCCTCCAGGCAACAACTAGAGCCTGCAGGAAACATCTAGTGCCTACAGGCAACAACTAATGCCTACAGGAAACATCTAGTGCCTACAGGCAACAATTAGTGCCTGCAGGCAACAACTAGAGCCTCCAGGCAACATCTAGTGCCTATAGGCAACAATTAGTGCCTGCAGGCAACAACTAGAGCCTGCAGAAGACATATGTAAGACGTATAGGACACGTCTGAAATCTACAGACGTCAATCAGTGTCTACAGTTAGTGCCTTCAGGCAATGCTTAGAGTCAACTGATTAGAAGTAGGCGACTATTAGTCTAAACATAGCTTACAAGTAGCCTACAGGTAGCTACAGGTAGCCTACTAGTAGCTTACAGATAGCCTACACGTAGTCTATATCAGACTACTATAGTCTTCAGCTGAGTGTGCTCACAGTCATTCTATGAATGATGTTTAACGTATATCTACTGATAAACGTTTGTTAATTAACTTGTCTAATCCAGACTGACTTCTAATCAAGAGACGTCTGTGTTTGATGTACTGAGCGCTCCTATGTCAATCCTATTAGTCATTATTATAGTCGAGTGGTGTCAGTACATTACGTAGAGATGATATAGTCATGTGACTGCTGGTCATAATCATCTCGTCTGTACTCTGACAGTGTTATAAAGCTAGTTATGATGCTCTGACAGTGTCATAAAGCTAGTTATGATGCTCTGACAGTGTTATAAAGCTAGTTATGATGCTCTGACAGTGTCATAAAGCTAGTTATGATGCTCTGACAGTGTCATAAAGCTAGTTATGATGCTCTGACAGTGTCATAAAGCTAGTTATGATGCTCTGACAGTGTCATAAAGCTAGTTATGATACTCTGACAGTGTCATAGAGCTAGTTATGATACTCTGACAGTGTCATAAAGCTAGTTATGTATAGTCACGTGACAGTTGGTCACATCATCTCGCCTATATTCTGTCGTGTACTGTTAGACGCTTGTAGACTGGCTTAATGTTGTCACACTGTGTTGTTACTGTTGTTGTTGTTGTTGTCTCGCTAGAGCTGTTAGGCTCCACCCACATGCGCGAGGCGTGGCCTACTGACGTCAATCATGTGACGTGTGTTTACTGCAAGGATTTGAATTTTATTTTGTTCAGTTGTAGCTGTATCATGATTCTTGTTCATTGAGAATATTGACTTTGGTTTAGCCGGAAATTATGAAACAGGTTTATGAACTAAAACTCTAGAGGCCATCTCTTTAATAGTGCATCTCTTCTTCTTTTCTTCTCCTTCTCTCTCTATCTCTCTCTTTCTCTCTCTCTCTCTCTCGTTCCCTGTCCCTGTCTCTTGTATATTTCTGTAGTATTCTCTCATAGATTTCTCTATTTTGATGTTGGAATGGTTGCTTGTTGCTTATCAGCTAAGGATGCTAGTAGTCAGGTGTAGATGGGTGTGCATTAGCTGTGTTCTGTTTGTACATGTCCTGTACACACAGCTAGTAATCAGGTGTATACAGTTGTGTACGTAATTAGCTCTGCTCTGCTTGTACATTGTCATGTAGCTGCAGTATTCGTGTAACCTGCGCTTAACTCTGCTTCTTATTATCATCTAGCCACTACTGTCTGTGTCTACTTAATGATTGATTGGAGTCAGTGTTGGATTGATTTAGTGTTTTATTGATTGATTGAACGATTGACTGTGCTGTAACATGATGATGTTATATGAACTGTGGCTTATACTCATGCGTACGCTTAATTTCTAAGTGTCATTTACGCTGTAGAGTCTTCGTGTTGAGTGATGGTAAACTTTAAGATGAGGAATGTCTTCAGTAGCTTTAGAATTGTCAGGAAATACTGTTGATACATAGGACAAGGCTATCTGCGTCGTGTTAGCATTGGTTATCCTACACCCTTTCTCTGTCTAGATACTAACGGCTTCTAGTATATTCACTTAGCTGCCTAGATTTGTATGAGTCTGTTTCGATTCCTGAGTGGGGACGTCTCCAGATTTCTCTATGATGTTCCTCCACAAAACTCTATACTTCACCATTTCCTCGGTGTTCATTCTTTTCTTCCTTCTCTTTTCACATAAATGCTGATTCCAGCAGCCTTCAGGACTTTTTCTAGGCGGTCCTTCTGTCTTCTTTTAGGTCTCCCCACTTACTCAGAACATATAACAATTACTTCAATGAATTCCACTACCCAACAACTGCACGTGTTTGTTACTAGCTCACTACCTGGCCTGTGCCCATAGATCCCACCTCTGTGTTTGAGGACCTCGCGCGCCGTCAGCACAGAGACAGGATGAATCTTCCTGCGCGTGTCCTGTGGTAGATATTGATGTCTGAGCGGAGAATTGAATCCACACAGCTCGAGCTGATCACCAGTTCAGTCCACTGAACCACTGAGCAATGCTTCAGCGCTGTTAACAATGTTAACATTTCCCTCTAACAATGCTTCAGCGCTGTTTTGATATTTATTGACCGATTTTAAATTTTTGTGTCTATTTTCTTGATGAACTGAATTACTTGCTGATTTATGTTTTTACACCGATTGAAGAATTTAAAACTTATTTATTTGACTTATTATTGGGAGACAGAGTTAGTTATTAAACAGTCGCAGTGTAATTCTGGTGTCATGGACGTAACAGTGCTGTTAGAATATCTCTCGTGTCATAGTCCATATTGTGTGCTGTTTGGCTGGAGCCAGTGGCGAAGTCGGTAAGACACTCGACCGCGGATCAGTATGTGCGAGGTTACAAATCCTGGGCTCGCCCGTCACTGACATCGCTTTCGAGTGCGGAAACTGACTTTAACAATAGCTTTTAGCTTTTTATCTATGAATTGAGGACGATTTTCCTGAATGATTCGTCAACTTGTTATAGATTATTTATGGCATTTATTTAACTATATATTATATTGTCATTTATTTACGGAATGAAGTTTAGATCGTTTAGTTTGACTTGATATTTCTGCTGATGTTTACGAGACAGCGATGATGATTTACAGGAATTAATTGAACTGTCGAGTAGCGTGAACTGATGGATGGAATGTAAGAGATTGTTGAAGGAATACATAAATGTTTATATGTCTCTATTCGTGTATTGATGTGTATGTGTGATTGTGGGTTTCTCTCTGTATTCTTCTAGATATGTTGTTTTTGTATACATCTAGAGCTGCTGTGTGTACACATCTAGAGCTGTTGTGTATACACATCTAGAGCTGCTCTATGTGTACACTTGTAGAGCTGCTATAGATGTATACAGCTGAGATCATGACCTCTAGTTTACCAGCCTAGCTCTGAGTCATCCAGTAGCTTTGGTCATGACCTCTTGTTTTCCAGCCTAGCGCTGAGTCATCCAGCAGCTGAGGTCATGACCTCTTGTTTACCAGCCTAGCGCTGAGTCATCCCGCAGCTGAGGTCATGACCTCTTGTTTACCAGCCTAGCGCTGAGTCATCCCGCAGCTGAGGTCATGACCTCTTGTTTACCAGCCTAGCGCTGAGTCATCCAGCAGCTGAGGTCATGACCTCTTGTTTACCAGCCTAGCTCTGAGTCATCCAGCAGCTGAGGTCATGACCTCTTGTTTACCAGCCTAGCGCTGAGCCATCCAGTAGCTGAGGTCATGACCTCTTGTTTACCAGCCTAGCGCCGAGTCATCCAGTAGCTCAGGTCATGACCTCTTGTTTACCAGCCTAGCGCTGAGTCATCCAGCAGGTGTAGTCATGACCTCTTGTTTACCAGCCTAGCGCTGAGCCATCCAGTAGCTGAGGTCATGACCTCTTGTTTACCTGCCTAGCGCTGAGTCACCCAGCAGCTGAGGTCGTGACCTCTTGTTTACCAGCCTAGCGCTGAGTCATCCAGTAGCTGAGGTCATGACCTCTTGTTTACTTGCCTAGCGCTGAGTCACCCAGCAGCTGAGGTCATGACCCCTTGTTTACTAGCATCAACAGCAGCAATTAGAATGCTACTGTCGTCAATAACAACATCGAACATGTGACCTTATTCAAAAATGGTACATATCCAGCATCCATAAAATCTGTTCAAAGATTAGGAATTAAAAGGGTGCCTGTTGTAAACTGCAATCTTCGTATCATGACGTCAGCAAGGCTAATATTATTGTTTATTGTTTTTCTTTGCAAAACTAATGCTGAACATTTATGAGAGCTTAAATATCGTCAAGTAATAAATAGAACAACAGTACACTCAAGTCTCTTTTCGTTTCGTATCGTTTATTTGTTCATCACAGCACAGATTATATTATACAAACAATGGGAATGTGCATGTTGTTAGATAAACAAATAACGATACAAAAGTCAGCTTGTTTACATTTCATAGAATATCTGCTCTATACTGTCATCTGTCTCGTATTGACTGATGTTGACTTCATAGCCACGTGTCTGATAAACCTCATTGTGTTACACTCACTGCCTAAACCAACATAACAACAATTAGAGTGCTAATGTCGTCCATGACAAAAGCGAGTGCCGAGCACTAGTGAGACAAATCCAAGCCGTTTGGCAAAAAGAAGATTCAAACGGTGTAATTCAAAATCCTGGATATCAGTCTAAAAATAAAGAGGATTAAAGAAACAAAACAACAATTAGAATGCTACAGTCATCAATGACTGCATCGTGCGCTATTGAGACAAAATCAAGTCGGCGAGTAAAAAGAAGGTTCAAAAACGGTGCAAATTCCAAAATCAGTCTAAAGTTCATAGTTTTTGTTTGAATTTATAAACACTATGTCATTCAAGGTGCTCATCAAACCAAGTAATAACCGAATGCGACGTAGCTTACCTTCGTTTATCAAAGACGATGTCTATGCAAGCATATTCGTTGCAGGATATTATAACAGTCTATAGAAATGATCATTATTACGATGTCATAAAACGCCTCTATATTCAGCGCTGTCAGTATGATATAAGATGGGTGCGCATCAGTCAACTGCTGTGGAAGTGGTGAATGAACAACAGATAACAGAATTCATCCAGCAGGCCACCTACAGGGACCTCATTCTTCCCAGGATGAAGTCAGACTTCGACGCCGTCTATCTGGGTAAGAAACCCCTCGAGACCCCGATAGTCAACGATGATCTGGAGGAGATCAGACCTCTAGGTTCTGGAGCTTTTGCCGTCGTGTTTCTAGTCAAGCACAAAAGAACCAGTCAGCTGTATGCCTTGAAGGTCATCTCAAAGACGAAGGCGGTCAAGATGAAGCAGGTCGAGCATACGTTGAATGAGAAGAGGATTCAGAGGTCAGCCATCTTTCCCTTCCTTGTTCCGGCTTATTCGAGCTTCAAGGACACGCTGAATCTTTACGTGGTGATGCCCTATCTGAACGGCGGAGATCTCTTCGACTGCATCAGGTCCCACGGCGTACTACAGGAAGAGCTGGCTAGGTTCTACGCGGCGCAGATAACGCTAGCTTTCGAATACCTTCACCATCTAGAGCTTGTTTATAGAGATCTCAAACCAGAGGTATAATCAATCAATCAAACGTAAATCACACGAAATCTGCGCCGTACATGAAATAAAGTTGATTATTTTCTTATAAAGTTGATTAATTGATGATTATTTTCTAGATTGTAACAGTAAAACAGCGGATCAGTATCTGCGGGGTTCAAATCCTGGGCTTGCCCGTCACTGAAATCGCTTTCGAGTGATGAAACTGACGTTAACATTAGTTTTACCAGCTTTACTAAAGCCCAATCCAGAACCGGCTTGCCAAAAAATAATTTTATGCTCATAAAATTGTGCAATTCAAAATTTAGTGAACCAGTCCGTCCTGTGCATCATTCGCCGCTCTCTTCCTACGCTTGTTGTCTCTACACAGTATGCAGTTACGCTGGCTGGACCCAGTGCTGATGTCGGTAAGATACTCGACCGCGGATCAGTATATGCGTTAACCTTAGCTTTATATGCGGGGTTCAAATACTGCACTCGCCTGTCGCTGACATCGCTTACGAGTGAGGAAACTGACGTTTTCATAAGCTTTACCAGCTTTTTTACACTGAGCGATATTAATTTTTCAATCAAATGCGACTCTGAAAGCAACCAAGATCGAGTAGCTTTACTTTGGACTGATTATCTGGATTTTGGAATTTGCACCGTTTTTTGACCTTCTTTATGCTCACCGGCTTGATTTTGTCTCAGTAGTGATCGATGTTGTCATTGATGACTGTAACACTCTAATTGTTGTTATGTTATGTTAGCTGCACTTTTCAGGCGCAGAACTGAGAACGTTACACTAAAGTAAGCACAGGTACCGTTATCTGAGTGTAAGGGACGAGTAGAACTACAACATCAAGTTACTATAAATATATTTGCAATATTAAATATATTAATATAGTTGCCCGTGTTGTGTCCGGTTTGTTTGAAGCATTTACCAACCGTTGACTGCACGTGTCGTAGAAGACGACTAAAGCACTAAGATCCATACCAACATCAGAAAGGGCATTCGGTTAGTGAGAGCCAAGGCTCCAGAAATTACTAAAGAAATTTAAACGAATGGAATCCTCAAATAGGGGATTGGCTGGTGGTGTGATGTAGGTCAGAGAAGATTTGAGACGGTCTATTTGTATCCCGACCCTGGTTAAACTGGGATTCAAGGGAAAATGATGATGATGAAATAAATTTATACAGTAGATTATTTCTTGTTTCAGAACATCATGATGGCAGGCAATGGCTACCTCAAGATCACGGACTTCGGGTTCGTCAAGTACCTCGGCGCCTACGCCAGGACTTGGACGCTCTGTGGGACCCCGGAGTACATCGCGCCTGAGGTGATCCAGTGCACGGGGTCCGGCAAGGCGGCGGACTGGTGGTCGTTCGGAGTCCTGGTCTATGAGCTGAGGTCCGGGACAACGCCCTTCAAGTTCGAGAATCCGATGAAAATATTCGAGAGGATCGTTGAGGGCAAGTACACCGTGCCGCAACATTTCAATCCCCAGCTGACAGATCTTATCAAGAACCTGCTGCAGGTGTGGGTCAATCAATCAATCAATCAATCAAGTACACCGTGCCGCAGCACTTCAACCCTCAGCTAACCGATCTTATCAAGAACCTGCTGCAGGTGTGGGTCAATCAATCCATCAATCAATCAATCAGTCAGTCAGTCAATCAATCAATCCATCAATCAATCAATCAGTTAATCAATCAATCCATCAATCAATCAAGTACATAGTGCCGTAGCGATTCAACCCACTGCTAACAGATCTTATCTAGAACCTCCTGCAGGTGTAGGCCAATCAATCAATCAATCACTAGATCAATCAATCAATCTATCAAACACTAGATCAATCAATCGATCAAGCTATCTATCTATTAATCAAACACTAGATCATTCAAGCAAATAATCAATTCAATCAGTTAATCAATCACTAGATCATTAAATCAATCAAGCTATCTATCTATCAATCAAACACTAGATCAATCAAGCAAACAATCAATCAGTTAATCAAACACTAGCTATATCAATCAATCAATCACTTAGTGAAGATAGTTGAGAACAAGTGCACGGTATCTCAACACTTGAAGCCTATCTAACAGCTCACATCAAGACTACTGCTCGCCACAGCTCTACTTTTCATTTCATTTCACTTTTATTCAATTTAATTTCAATTTCAACTCTCAGTAAACTAATCAGGATAAATAGCACAGCAGGGTAGATTTGTGTAGTTTAAAAACTTTAAATCATGGGTTAACTTTTTAATTACAAAATAATTTCTTTTTTGATTAATTAGGCCTACTGTATTACTTAGCGGGCTAGATGAAGAAGATAAAGCAATTAGGCCTAACTAGCATAGATTTAACAATTTACTGATGGTCGGACTGATTGATTGATTAACTGCATGATTGCTAATTTAATTAATTTCATGCTTGATGGATTAGAATTATAGACAAGTGGATTTAATTTAGTAGACGCTGCGGGACTCCATATAAAGGGATGGAAGATATTAAGCCCCGCCCTTGATTGATTGATTGATTGATTGATTGATTGATTGATTGATTGAGGTCAGGTGGATGTAACTAAACGCTGCGGTAACCTGTATAACGGAGTGGCAGACATTAAGCTCCATCCTTGATTGATTGATAGATTGAGTGATTGATTGCTTGATTGATTGACTGGCTGATTGATTGATTGATTGATTGATTGCAGGTGGATGTAACTAAACGCTACGGGAACCTATATAACGGGGTGGCTGACATTAAGCTCCACCCTTGGTTCGCAGAGACCAATTGGAGTGAGATATACTACCAGCGCCAAGTCCCGCCCTACATTCCCAAGCCCCGCCCAGAGGTGGTCACACGGGGCGCTAAAGAGAGCATAGGCTCCGTGGCTAGCATCACCAGCGTGGTTAACATCACCTATGATAGGAACTCTTATAGCGCAGAGTTTGAGGCGTTCTAGAATCCGTTATAGGTCGTGGAGATCACTCGCTATAAGTATTGTAGAGATAGTGTGGGCCTGACTCATCGCTATAAGCGTTGTAGAGATAGTGTGGGCCTGACTCCTTGCTATAAGTATTGTAGAGATAGTGTGGGCCTGACTCCTCGCTATAAGTATTGTAGAGATAGTGTGGGCCTGACTCCTCGCTATAAGTATTGTAGAGATAGTGTGGGCCTGACTACTCGCTATAAGTATTGTAGAGATAGTGTGGGCCTAACTCCTCGCTATAAGTATTGTAGAGATAGTGTGGGCCTGACTTCTCGCTAAATAAAATATGGACAGTGAGGCTCTATAGCTAATAATTTAGGGGTGGGTGCCCCGCTCCCTCACTGAACAATATATGGGAGAATAATGTATAAGAGGATATGACGTAATTCATACGAATATTGATAGTTTAGGTGTACTAGTTCGCCATGAACATTTTAACCGAGAGAGATAGTAAAGATATTTATAAGGATTTTATGTTTTGGGTCTGTCACTTATTAACTGAACCGCTTCATGAACAGCATGACGTCGATACAGGCTGGTGAGCGGGTAGTATCTACCGGGCTTGCCTGATAGGTGAGTTATACATAACCCCACTCCTAAACCCCTGACATCGCTTTCGAGTGAGGAAACTGACGTTAACATTAGCTTTACCGCCGTACAGTCCCTGATATCTGTAGCCTATACTATTGTATCGATACAGACGTTAATACCAGTCTGTGTGCTGCTTGTACTGCAGTGCCTCTAAGAACTGATTTGTCTCAGGGTTTCGAGCAACACATGAAATGTAAATAGAAGCTGTCTACAAATTTAATAAAATAAGCAGGAGAATAAAAATTACAAAATAAATTAATAACTTTTAAGTTCATATAGCGAAATCCTAACAGCTGTCGCAGATCCTACACAATGATAGATCTGCCAGTAATTTACTTCTAAAATATCAACTGAGCCCTATCTTACAAACACATAAAGTTATTGGCAAGTAATCTACTTCAACATCTCTAGAATTCACGTAGTATTAAATATACTTCAAGACTTTCATCATCATTATCATCGTGGTCATCATCATCAGTAAATTAAAAATTAGTTTTGTTATTAAAGAACAGCTAGCATGCAGAGCTATAACAAATATTACCGACCACCCATTTACACAACTGGCTAACAAAAGTCAGTAATAACAACAACAACAACAACAAATGATAATAAAATGAGATAACTAAAGTCAATCCAAAAATGAGGTACTGATATATCCAGCGGCTGAAGAGAGTTATTCCAGATTCATTCCCTAAATGATCACATCCTACTTTGGTCTTCATTAGCTGTTGACTGATAGATTGTTCCACTCCGCAGCACTTTTGACCTCTCAGTACCTCTTCATTGACTGACTAATTACTTAGCTAGGCTGCACTTTTGACCTCTCAGCACCTGTTCATTGGCTGACTAATTACTCTCCTAGGCTGCACTTTGACCCCTGAGCAGCTGCTGTTTTTCTGATCGAGTTGTTAACACTTTCTGATTACGAGAGAAAAAAGTCTTAGTGGCAGCACAGGCAGGGTTAGTGCACATAGGGCATCTGAGTGCAAGACGTGGCGTGCTCGATACGTTAGCAGCTAGGTGGCTCTTTACTATATCAGCCATAGCCTGCATCAATCAATCAATCAATAAATCAACCAATATCAGTCAATTAATCAGTTAGCAGCTAGGTGGCTCTTTACTATATCAGCCATAGCCTGCATCAATCAATCAATCAATAAATCAACCAATATCAGTCAATCAATCAGTTAGCAGCTAGGTGGCTTTTTAGAATGTCAGCCATAGCCTGCATCAATCAATCAATCAATCAATCAATCAATCAATCAATCAATCAATAAGTCAATCAATCAATCAACCAATTCTTCACATTACTATAAAGATAACATAGCACGTTCACATTAATAAAAATAGGTTTAGAACATCACAACAACAACAGTTAGAAGATAGTGAATAAAAATTTTCTCATATTGTGTCTAGTACAAAATAAAGCAGTCGTAAACTGCATGTGTCGTAAGAGTCAACTAAGCAAGGCATGAGGAAGGAAATAGGTTTCACTGCAGAGGTCACAAGTTAAAGGCTACATCAAGGCTCAGAGATGGGCCTAACTCATGCATCAGTGCTGGGCCTTACTTCAGCAGACTCTAATTAGGAATGTAAGCCTTAGACTCGCCACTAGCAGAATAATAAACATGGAGAGAGGTTAAAAGTAAAAAGTTAGTAAACACGCATTATAGTGAAATGATCAACTATGTTGATATGTATCACTTTTAATACCACATGTTTAAACCGTTAGGCAATTTTGTCCATTTTCCGTATAACCAGTCCAGTGAATGTCCGAGATTTTACTCTCAGATCAGCGCGGCAGGGAATCGAACCCACGAGGGTTCAATTCACTTCAGGATCTGTCATTTAAAACTTCATGACATTACTCCTACGTTATTGAGAATTCTAAAATGAATAAATAAATTCTAAAGCTAATAATGCCAAGCTAACCTTAATAAACGTAGGGCTATCGTTCAGAGCTTGAGTTCTCCGTATATGCTTCACTCCGGCCTGTTAACAACAACAACAACAGCATTCATCACAACATCAAGCACCGTGAAGTCTAAGTAGCCAGCCAAGTAATAGAGGTAAACAATAGGCAGAAACATCGAGAGCTGATATCTAGCTAAGCACAGTGCTAACCTATGAATGTGATCACTGTAGAGCTTATGCACCAGTATCATATCTGATACTATTGTTCTATTTATGGCGGGTATTATATAATGTTGTATATTATGACTTTCAAATTGCATTGAATCGCATTAACTGCATTGTAATGTACCGTATTGTACTGTAGGCCTATCGCATATACTGTATTGTATTACATACACTCACGCTGTAGTATATTGCACATATATTCATTATATTGTTTGGTATCATATGGTAGTATTGTACTGTATTATACTGCACTGTATAGCACTGTATTGAGTGTCATAGCGTAGGCGTAACGTCATGAAGTTTTAAATGAACAGATCCAAAGATGAATTGAACTCTCGCGGGTTCGAATCCCAGCCGCGCTGATCTGAGAGTAAAATCTCGGACAATCACTGGACTGGTTATACGGAAAATGGACTAAATTGCCTAACGGATTTAACATGTGGTATTAAAAGTGATAGGTATTAACACAGTTGATCATTTCACTATAATGTGTGTTTACTTTATAGTAAGGACTCACCTCATCAGCTAGTTTAGTACAGAGTATTATATAGTAAGGACTCACCTCATCAGCTAGTTTAGTGTATAGCATTATATAGTAAGACTCACCTCATCAGCTAGTTTAGTGTATAGCATTATATAGTAAGACTCACCTCATCAGCTAGTTTAGTGTATAGCATTATATAGTAAGACTCACCTCATCAGCTAGTTTAGTGTATAGCATTATATAGTAAGACTCACCTCATCAGCTAGTTTAGTGTATAGCATTATATAGTAAGACTCACCTCATCAGATAGTTTAGTGTATAATATCATATAGTAAGGACTCACCTCAGCAGCTAGTTTACCGGCATACTCGAGGTCTAGCTCATAGAGGGTTTCTATGTGGTCACTGGTGAACGCTATAGGAACCAGCAACAAGTTCTTACGTCCCACGCTAGCGAACCCTTTGATAGCGTCGCTTGTCTGTGGACCCAACCAGGGTTGTGGTCCAACCTGTGTGGTACAATAAGCATTGTATTATGTAGTCAACATCACCTTCATCATCATCATCAGTTCCTTGCGTTCTGTACAGAACATAGGGCGGCTCCATTCCTCCATACGTTTCTATCATCAGCAATCTTCACAGCGTCTTCCCATGAAATGTTTAATGCTCTCAAATCCTTGTTGATCGTATTTAGCCAAGTACTTCTAGGTCTTCCTCGTTTCCTTCTTCCTTGAATTGGCTTCCAGTTAACTGCAGTTTAGGCGTATCTATCCTCAGACATTCTCAGTAAATGACCCAAAAACCTCAGTCTTCTCTCAGAAACTATTTCATCTATTTTTTCTTGTCCACTCCTTTCGAGTACTGTTTCATTTTTGACGTGGTCTCAATAGTGGATATTTAAAATTCTTCTGAGGCATCTTTGTTGAAAACAGTTTAATTTGTGCTTTATTTCATTAGTACTTTAGTACTTTCCCTTTAGTCAACATCAACTTAGTAAATACACAATAACTGTGAAATAAAATAAGCAAATATCAATAAATATGAGACATGAGAGAGACAGAGAGAGAGAGAGAGAGAGATAGAGAGAGAAAGAGGGACAGAGAGAGAAGAGATCGTAGAATAGACAGCGAGAGGCTGGATGGAGATTTGAACCTTTGACTGCCAGACCAGTGAGTAGGTGTGTGCTGTACCAAGTCTCTCCATCACGTGACTGACTGTAGCAGCAACTTCCTGTGGATAGTGGTCTCCCCTGTTAACTACCTGATACAATACAATACAATACAGTACAATACAATACAATACACTACAATACAATACCACTTCCTGTGGATAGTGGTCTCCCCTGTTAACTACCTGATACAATACAATACACTACAATACAATACAACTTCCTGTGGATAGTGGTCTCCCCTGTTAACTACCTGATACAATACAATACAATACAATACACTGCAATACAATACAACTTCCTGTGGATAGTGGTCTCCCCTGTTAACTACCTGATACAATACAATACAATACAGTACAATACAATACAATACACTACAATACAATACCACTTCCTGTGGATAGTGGTCTCCCCTGTTAACTACCTGATACAATACAATACACTACAATACAATACAACTTCCTGTGGATAGTGGTCTCCCCTGTTAACTACCTGATACAATACAATACAATACAATACACTGCAATACAATACAACTTCCTGTGGATAGTGGTCTCCCCTGTTAACTACCTGATACAATACAATACAATACAGTACAATACAATACAATACACTACAATACAATACAACTTCCTGTGGATAGTGGTCTCCCCTGTTAACTACCTGATACAATACAATACAATACAACTTCCTGTTGATAGTGGTCTCCCCTGTTAACTACCTGATACAATACAATACAATACACTACAATACAATACAACTTCCTGTGGATAGTGGTCTTCCCTGTTAACTACCTGATACAATACAATACACTACAATACAATACAACTTCCTGTGGATAGTGGTCTCCCCTGTTAACTACCTAAAACAATACAATACAATACAATACAATACAATTCAATACAAAACAATACAATTCAATACAATACAATACAATACAATCTCCTCTATGACAACAAACATCATCATCATCATCATCATCTGCCCTTAAATCGCAGTTTAACTAGGGCCGGGTTACGAGTATATCTTCACCACTCCTTTATGTCCCACACCACATCATCAGTCAGTCCCCTACACTCTCCTAATAGTTCTATAAAATTTTGTAGCAATTTCTGGAGTCTAGACGCTCACCAACCGAATGCCCTTTCTAACATTGATTAGGATCTTAGCGCTTAGTCGCCCTCTACGACAAGTACAGTAACCGGTTCGTCTATTCTTCAACCAACCCGCACACAACAGGGGGAACTACCTGATACAATACAATTCAAATACAATACACTTCAACACAATACAATAAAATACTGTGAAGTACAGAACAGAATGGCATAACACAATACAATACAAAAAATCAATGTAACAACAGACTGTGTAGAATGCCGCGTGCAAAACACAATACAAATCAGCACAGTCAATAGTGTGGAATGAAAAACA
The DNA here is from genome assembly GCA_905160935.1 of Enchytraeus crypticus. Classification (NCBI taxonomy): domain Eukaryota; kingdom Metazoa; phylum Annelida; class Clitellata; order Enchytraeida; family Enchytraeidae; genus Enchytraeus; species Enchytraeus crypticus. The sequence goes on along the minus strand of CAJHZI010000449.1, from coordinate 1,553,868 downwards.
TTTAAGTTCTACTGTACCGTTTATATTCTTTGAATTTTAATACTAATTAGGCATTGATTAATAGAGTGATTGAATAATAGACTGATAGATTGATAGACTGATTGATTGATAGACTGATTGATTGATAGGCTGATGGATAGACTGATTGATTGATTGACTGATTGATTGCTAGACTGATGATTAGCTTACAGTCATGGGTATGGAGTGAGCGGAGAAGAGTATGACAACATCATCCCTGACCTCTGGAGGGAACTTTGCTAACTCTGCTCTGATGTTCTCAACGAAAGCCTGCGAGCAATCAAAATAGCGTGACAGCTTAACGCTAAGCTCAGCAGCACACTGCACACATCAGTTTTAGCAACAGCTAGTAGCGGACAGTAATCTACACGTGCTATAAGAGGAGACAAAGCAAGAACTGATAGATGCAAAAGGAAATCCGTCGCCACTGGCGACGTCGGTAAGATACTCGATCGCGGATCAGTATGTGGTGGGTCCAAGTCCTGGGCTCGTCCGTCACTGACATCGCTTTCGAGTAAGGAAATTGACATTAACATTAGTTTTACCAGCTTTGTTAACCTGAACCAGACCAGGATGGGTGGACCACCGGTCTATGGTAGACCATATGATATGACTCGGGTCTTTCCTGGTGGCGTAGTGGCGGTAGAAAGCATTGAGGCTGCTGCCTGTCGTACAACAACTGTACTGAGGGTACTGGCTGAATGCTACACCTCTCTCAATACCATCCCTATCAATCAGTCAATCAATCAATCAGTCAGTCAATCAGTAAATCAATCAATCAATCAGTCAATCAATCAATCAGTCAATCAATCAGTCAATCAATCAGTCAGTCAATCAATCAGTCAATCAATCAATCAGTCAATCAATCAGTCAATTAATCAATCAATCAATCAGTCAATCAATCAATCAGTCAAGCAATCACTTAAGCAATCAATCAATCAGTCAATCACTTAATCAATGAATACTCAGTTAATCAATTTTTAATTTAGTGATAAGAAGGTCGATAACATAGCTTTTACACTCATTTAAAAGAATCAAATTAATTATTACAGTCTTAGCACAACTAGCACTGTAAGAGAAGTGCAGTCTATTGCAGTCTTTATTCATAAACTTCTCAAGAACTTAATATAGTGCTAGTAGGCTGGTACCAGCACAAGCACAAACCTCTCCATCTCTTCAATGGCTTCTTCAGTGAGAGGATGAACATAGCGAAACCCTATGTAGAACTTGTGCGGGGCTGTTAATACAATCCAATAGAATATACACAATACTACAAAAATATATTACAATCCATACAAAGCAACAGAATAAAATCATACACAGTTAATTCAAAAAGCTAAATATATAGGTACTACACAAAATATTGCATCTTGGACTATGTAAGCAATTTGATACAGAAAAATAACATAAGATAGGCTGTATTATGAATTAAATAACATAGAATAAGGCATTATGCAAGCAGTAACGATGATACAATAGAATGAAATTTAGAAAATTTATAATGCAACACATGCAATTACCCATATATACAATACAATACAATAGAATACACTTCCATAGTATCACAATGTAATACAACATAACGCAATACAATACGTTAAAAGATGTGCCACTGTCAACTGTACGCAGTCATGCGTAACTTGAAATGGCGGTGGACAAGCTAAATAAAGCATCACAAGAGTGTTGTCATGGATATAAATAAAATTACGCATCATCTGAGTGTTGCCATGTATATAAATAAAATTACGCATCATCTGAGTGTTGCTATGTATATAAATAAAATTACGCATCATCTGAGTGTTGCCATGTATATAAATAAAATTACTCATCATCTGAGTGTTGCCATGTATATAAATAAAATTACTCAACATATGAGTATTCCCATCGATATAAACGAAATAATGCATCATAAAAACGATGTCATTGATATAAATTTGAACATGAACAAATGTCAGCGACGGGAGAGAAGTAGCAAAGAGATTTATGAGTTAAATTACTGTGAAGTCATAAACACATTTACACACAGAGACACTAAACTAGAACTGAAATACAGCGATACACACAGTAGTAGTACAAATGTTTATTTAAAAATTCATCAAACATCGACAAATAATTGTGATCAGATAAATCAACAAGTCAAAGTGTGAATCAACATATGTAGCATCAGACAGAAACTAACATTTTCTCACCACAGCCATCAGGGAGGGTACTGAAGTACCCTATTGAGCTGACCACCGCAGTAAACAAAGAGAGACGGAGACAGAAGAAAAGTTTTGTCTAAAACCTATGACGTAATGAGAAGAGAGAGCAGACCAGTGTTAGGACTGATCTTGTCGAGCAGTCTGATCATGCCCTCCCCCTGTATCTCAGTCCACTTCTTGATGGGAGAGCCTCCACCTATCTCTCTGTACTGCTCCACTATCCTCGGCGTTCTCCTGCCTGATATCCACCTAGCCATCTGTCTGGAAAATATCATTCCACTTTAACTTTAATCTTTAAATATCAACCATATCAAAGGCAGACTGGAGGGAAATAGAGGCAGGGGCAGGCCGAGATTAGGTATGTTAGATGATTGGAAGAACCACTCATATGTGGACATGAAAGGGAAAGTGGAAGACAGAGAAGGGTGGAGGCGTTATATACCATGGACGTGCCAGTGGGCAGTGCACTAAGAGAGTGAGAGAGAGAGAGAGATCAACGTAGGCAGAGCTTAAGACATGTCGACAGGTTAAGTTGTGAGACAGTGGGTCAGCTGACTAGGGTTCAAATCCAGTGCACGCTCTCAACACTGACACATTTCTGAGACAGAATACTGATGATAACTAGGACTGATTTTGCTCTATCTTTATCTTCTATTCACGTACATAATAAGCTTAAGTACAACGAAGTATTTATAGGAGCGCTTGTATTAGATTATAACAAGTGCAATCAGACGACAGCTACTAGAGCCAGTGGCGGAGTCGGTAAAACACTCGACCGTGGATTAGTATGTACCGGGTTTAAATCCTGGGCTCGCCCATCACTGACATCACTTTTGAGTGAGGAAACTGACGTTAACCTTGGCTTTAGCTTAGCTTTTAGAGACAGATGGAAGAGATACTTTTGAAATGGCAGCTGCATGAGATCCTGATCAGAGAAAAGTCTTAGGAGAAAATCATTGACATCCAAAAGAGTCTCAGGTCCACCCATGTTCAACAATAGAATGCCTGTTCTAGGTGCTTCCTTACCCCTGCATCAATCAATCAATCAATTAATCAAACTCTCTTCAGTGCACCGCCAAGTGGCAGGTTCAAGGTACATATTCATACTCAAAGTCTGCCTTCTTAAGAGCATAAGAGCACAAGATTCCATAAGAGCACTCCTTAGATCAACAAGTTAATCCCTTCACAAAGTCTATGCCTTATCCATACCTTATGTAGCCTATAGCTTGGTTAAAATATTGCTTCTGAGGTGGTTTCCCATTGCCTTCCTCAGTTAGGTGGATTAATTACCATTTAATCCTGGGGGAAAATATTTCATAGTGAGGTGGGTCCCCTCTTGCCATCCTCAGCTCCTGCCTTTAGTCGCCTCTTACATACATGCGGCAGATTGTTTGCAGTAGTCCAACTACACCCGAGCACAACACGGGGACCAAACTATCGATCAATAAATCTATCAATCACCTAATCAATCAATCAACCAGTCAATTATCCAATAAATTAATCACTAAATCAATCAAACAATCATTCCATCTATCAGCTCACATTTTTACAGTTAAATTAATGAGTGAATATCCACAAATTCATCTTTAAGAACATCCACAAATGAGACAAACACAAATCATTGCAACATACACCTACACACCTATACACATACACAGGTACACACACAAATGCTATACATAGACACACATACACATATACAAACACATATAAACAACGTAACACAAGCACCCACAAACTTACACGCTATCAGAAAATGCATACAAGCAAGCAAAACAAACACACACAGCAGCACACATAGCATCTAAGCATTGCTCAACTGTAAGCTAGTATAACAGCGTTAGAGAAAGCTCTAGAATAAAGAAAGTACTGGAATAGAGAAAGCTCTAGAATAAAGAAAGCACTAGAATAGAGAAAGCTCTAGAATAGAGAAAGCTCTAGAATAGAGAAAGCACTAGAATAGAGAAAGCACTAGAATAGAGAAAGCACTAGAAAAGAGAAAGCACTAGAATAGAGAAAGCACTAGAATAGAGAAAGCTCTAGAATAGAGAAAGCTCTAGAATAGAGAAAGCACTAGAGTAGAAAAAGCACTAGAATAGAGAAAGCACTAGAATAGAGAAAGCACTAGAATAGAGAAAGCACTAGAATAGAGAAAGCTCTAGAATAGAGAAAGCACTAGAAAAGAGAAAGTACTAGAATAGAGAAAGCACTAGAATAGAGAAAGCACTAGAGTACAGACTTATTTGCTGAGCCTGGGCTTTGAGCAGAGGAGAACGACAGAGCTGACACACTTAATGGACGCAGAGCAGTACACGAGCCCGTCCATTGTCGACTAAGTCGATAGCCTATACAAATGTTTTATACATATATATCAAATATTTCCCATTCAATGCACAAATCAGCGACAACTAAGCTCTAAGCACCCGTTCACCACAGTGCACCTTGGGTCTACAAATCTTGAATAATCTGTAACAATGAGTTACAATCTGCAAATTCATACAAATCTGAGTCCCTTGGTTTTAAACATTCTAAGAGGATAAACTATTTGTTTAGACAAAATTTATTAATTTCTAAAGTAGGCGAGATTATGATACATTTAACGATCAATTCTTAAAGATCTCGTGAAGAGTTCATGCCATATCATTTGTAGCACTTTTCTCTTACGGTTAAGGTAACATAGCAAAAAATTGAAATGACTAATACTCAAGCCTATGATTAGTTTTATTAACTTTTTCAAATTGTAAGGGAAACACTTGACAGTACGAACTTCGTGGGTCTAAAATATCACGTAGTAATTTCTTTTCTAGGATGTTTTTGAAAATTTCACAATTCAAAATTAATAAAATAAAAAATTAACTTTACCTAATTTGGACACCCTGGAGGCCGCCATCTTTGTTTAGAATCTAACCACTTCCTTTCATTCTTTGCCAGTCCAGTAGAGCAATCAATGCAAAACACCGGCGCTCAAAAGTGTAAATTATTATAGAATTCTTATTATATTTTGCGCCTATGCCTTCCGTTAATCGACAAATATCTTGATTTCTAAAATGCGCCCAGAAATATAGCTTATCTTGATATCTATGTAATGTTATAGCAATTTTTTCATCAACCGTAATGCGCATGCTGATCAATAAGTCAGTAATAATAATAATAGATCAATAATAAAGGGAATCGAGAGATTACAAATTTATTCTATGTACTAACGCTCTCAAAAAATTGTGCCTTTTTCTCAATTGTTAAATTGAATTTGAAATGTATGTTTCCGTGATATAGCCCTACGGACGATTTTTAAATAGCTCTTCTAAGCCATATGAAAGTCTGTTATATGAAATGCGTTCAATCATTTTTTAACTTCCCAAAATACAATGTCTATTATAGTGCCACTGAAGTGCTTTTATTACTGGTTGCCAATAGGGCAACTATTAACATTCTTTCATGTCAATGTATTATTATATATGTTAATCTCTGCTTTCTGTGCAGGCTTTGTATCTTTTCAGAATATGTAACTTTTTAAAATCTTTGTTCATTTCATTATAGTCACATAATGTCTTAAGGCAATTATGTCTGAAAAATGCGAGTGATGATGCTGAAAAATGTAATAAATGATGAACCTTACATAAGTAAGTCATTAAAGACCAGTTCCCTACATGATATCGTAATAACATATATTACTCGCCGCTATCTACAATACGTTGCTAATTCTGACCACTACACTAGCTTAAGTTTCACAGACTCCAACAAAGTGAGTAACAGCCATTATGGTAATGTGAATAAGTAATGCGAATCCTGGGTTCGCCCGTCACTGATATCGCTTTCGAGTAAGGAAACTGACGCTAGCATTAGCTTTACCAGCTGTTGCTTTTACATTATTCCAGATATTAAATGATATTTAACAGTTTTAACAGTACATGATATTTTCCTGTATAGATTGCTAGATAGTCTAATGAAACCAGTCATACATCGGTTCAGTGTGTATGATAAAGGCATAATCATCTAGCCTGTAGGAAATAAGAATACTACAGAGCGCTAAATATTGAGACATTTAGGCCTACATAAAATACAAACGCGTTTATAAACATATTTAATGGCATAATAAATGCAAGACGAGTTCGCACCTACAGTTTATGATATTAAAAACGACGAGGAGAAATCTAAAATAGCAATGTTTTGTTCGAGTCTAGAGTATAACATTCTAAAGATAATAGAGTTACTAATGACGTTCAACCAGCCACTCCATTCAGTTTCATATTTACACGACAATCCATCTTTTACACGAGTTTTTCTAAATGGCTAGCGCCAGTTACAACATATTGGGCTGGGGGGGGGGGGGTCAAACTCTTTAGGGGCACAAATTCTGTACAATGTTAATGCTAGATAACACTCGAGGGCAGAATGAAAACTGCATCAGTTCCCTATTGACAGGCCTGTTTTCTTTGGTCAGAATTAAAGCAACTACGACATAAAATCTCAAGTTATCAAAGTTTCATTTTGACATTTATAGCGCTAGCAAACTATTTCTAGGATACACTAAATATTATCAATAGTACTGTTAAAAGCAGGACAAACAAAACCGCACAGATAGTACATGAATAAGAAAAAACCATTGCTGCAATTTAACTGTCACTGAGACTGTTTAAGTAATTCACTATATCCTATCAGGTGGAATTAATTTATTATAAATATCTCTTTTTATAAGATATGTATTTCTTTAACTGCAGCGGCACATCGATGAGTGCGAGTAAATACAATGATGCAAACAAACAGGAGCTCATGACTTCCTAACTCTAGTTTAAATCATCACGCGCACTCTGACGCAGCCAATGTAATGACTCCTTCCCACGATATAACGTAGAATACTACATCTAGACACACACTGTTGTCTCTACTCAACAATTTTTAGCGAGAATTCAAAAACAAAGCCCAATCTTAACAATTATAGAATTAAAGATGAGACTTTCAGGAAAACCTAGAAGAATTCTCGTCTTCATGTCTTGTTGACTAGAAGTCTCCTATATGTGGTTACATTTACTAGTATTTAAGAAAAATATTATGTTTAACGTCAATTTCCTCATACAAGGGTGATATCAGGGACGTTATCCTACTGGATTTACTGGCCTTGTAGACATTAATTAGCAGAGCTAGGCTAAACGTGAAATGTCTAATACGCTAAACAGCTAAGTCATACAATGCTCATATCTACACTTGAACCAATACGACACAATTCAATAAAATACAATACAATAGCAGAATAGCAACGAAACAATACTGGCTTCCAATACGAAGTAGAGTATCGTAACCTAGGCTACTGGAGATAGTAGCCTAGACTACTGGAGGTAGTAGCCTAGGTTAATGGAGGTAGTAACCTAGACTACTGGAGGTAGTAACCTAGGCTACTGGAGATAGTAGCCTAGACTACTGGAGGTAGTAACCTAGGCTACTGGAAGTAGTAGCTTAGGCTACTGGAGATAGTAGCTTAGGCTACTGGAGGTAGTAGCTTAGGCTACAAGAGGTAGTAGCTTAGGCTACAAGAGGTAGTAGCTTAGACTACTGGAGGTAGTAGCTTAGGCTACAAGAGGTATTAGTCTAGGCTATTACATCCAATAGCCTTGACTACAGGAGGTCACAATCTCGTTGTTAACTCAGCATCTGTTGCTTATGAATTTATAGGCAGTCAGTCAACAATAAGACATCGCTCGTGAATCCATTAATTAAACCTCTACATCGTAGTATATAAGTTAGTCTCCCCTACAACTTATCATGAATTCATCCTTTTAAACCCTTACTTCGTAGTATATAGGTTAGGCTCCCCTACAACACGTTGTGAAATCATTCTAATAGGCAACTGCATTTGAGGAAGTCAAAGAGAAACAACCTCAGACGATCACAGTGATCTAAGCTAGCTTTCTAAGCTAAATGACTGAATAAATACACGTCTAATGATTAACAACAATATTTATATTTATTTTTCTACAAACTGGCATCACTGGCAGATTCTATGATGTAAAAATGTCCCTTCACCCCACTCTCTCGGGCTCTATGCTTCTACCACAAATAAAGCTAAAGCTAATGTTAACGTCAGTTTCCTCACTCGAAAGCGATGTCAGTGACGGACGAGCCCAGGATTTGAACCCGCATCAACTGATCAAATAGATCTATAATGCTGTATTTCTCTCAGACAAAATCTAAATTTAGTTATAAGGAAAGCCTTATAACTTTGATTCTGCATTGGTCGCCCATTGCAATACACGCAGCTGTCGCAGCGTCCACTCTTGTCGTTAATTCAACGTGAGCTCCACTAAACGAAGCACTATACACACAATATCGCTCATTTAAACTGACGATGCCTATGAGTGTCACGCTACGAGCAGAATGTTCAAGCAGGCAACACAGGCTAGCAACAACAACAACAACCACATAGGCTAACAACAACAACAACACAGCGCACATCATGATGATAGAGCGTTTATAGATGAATTCATAAGTAGAGTAGCGTAGTGTCAACACACCCACGCTGATACAGTAATAATAATAATAATAATAACACAAATCATAATGAAATGATCAACTACGTCGATATCTATCACTTTTAATAACACATGTTATCTCCGTTAGGCTATTTTGTCCATTTTCCGTTTAGCCCAGTACATTAAATGTCCGAGATTTTACTCTCAGATCAGCGCGGCTGAGATTCGAACCCACGAGGGTTCCATTCACCTCAGGATCTGTCATTTAAAACTTCATGACGTTATCTACACCTCTAACCACTGCGCTATTGAGTCATACAGTGTCGCCAAACCTCTCACACTGCACGAGCCATCAGCTACAGTATAAAGATATAGATTTAAAAAACAAAACAAATATTAGCAATGGTTTAAGTGGATGCAGAGATGTCTACAGTCAGTTTCATTATTCTTCAATTCCACATCTCGTTACCTTTACCGCCACATAGACCTCACAGCTTCGATATCAAAACAACCGTACAGTCAATCAATTTATCAAACAACTTAGACAATTAAAAGATCAATCAATCAGCTAATCAGCTGATCAATCAATCAGCTATTCAGCTGATCAATAAATCAATGTCACAATTGGCTATGGCAAACTTTGTTCGGATAAGTCATGTGATGCAGACGCTAGTATCAAATCAAGTAGAGTCAGACATGAGAGAAGAAACTGGCATATTACTGAGAGAAGACCTTGTCTAATCACCTGAGAGCCCTCAGGACATGCTGGAGCAGGGCAGCCTAGGTGAGCCCATCTGAGTGAGAACTTTGTCAAGCCACTGGAGCGGTCCGTTCAAGTGTATCTCTATCCAGCATGGTGTGCTTGTGATCGTCTGTCGTCTACAATCAATCAATCAATCAATCAATCAGTCAAACAATCAGTCAATCAATCTATCTATCAATCAATCAATCAATCAATCAATTATTCAGTCAAACAATCAGTCAATCAATCTATCCATCAATCAATTAATCAATCTATCAACCAATCAATCAGTCAATCAATCAATTAGTCAGTCTATCAATCAATCAATCAATCACTCAATCAATCAATCAGTCAATCAATATTTCAATCAATCAATCACTCAGTCAATCATTCACTCAGTCAATCAACCAATCTATCATTCAATCAGTCAATCACTCAATCAATCAATCAATCAGTCAATCAATCAATCACTCAATCTATCAATCAATCTATCAATCTAATAATAGTAATCGGCCCTTTATTAGGCAGGTAAGACTCACCTGTACTCAACCCTTGATTAGGCAGGTAAGACTCACCTGTACTCAGCTCTTGATTAGACAGGTAAGACTCACCTGTACTCAGCTCTTGATTAGACAGGTACGGCTCACCTGTACTCAGCTCTTGATTAGACAGGTAGACTCACCTGTATTCTGCGCCCCAGCCCTTGACAAAGCTCATTCGTATGGTGCACATGCGGGTCAGCTGGTACACTGACTCAAAACCTTGAGTCACTGACTGCGACAACAGCGCGGCAAACTCCTGGTTGTTAAATATCTTCAAGTTGCAACCTGCAGCAACAACAACAACAAGTCACTGACTGAGACAACAGCGCAGCAAACTCCTGGTTGTTAAATATCTTCAAGTTACAACCTGCAACAACAACAACATGTCACGGATTAACAGCAAGATCTGAAAACATTCGTAGACTCTGCGCAAATCAAAGCCTTTACATAAGTTTGGATGCCTTTGCATGATACACTACACTACAAAACAGAACGACGTTCACACAAGTAATAGGATCAGCTGTGTAGCACTGGATTGTCCAGCCTCTCACTTCATATTCATAAAAAGTAAACAAGCATTATAGTGAAATGATCAGCTATGTTGATATATATCACTTTTAATGCCACATGTTTCAATCGTTAGGCAATTTAGACCATTTTCGGTGTGGCCAGTCCAGTGAATGTCCGAGATTTTACTCTCAGATCAGCGCGGCTGGGATTCGAACCCACGAGGGTTCAATTCACCTCAGGATCTGTTATTTAGAACTTCATGACGTTACCTCTACGCTAATAGGACATTCATAAGAGCAAATCTCTAAGACACTATTACAATTATTCTAATTAACGCAAAGAATGACACTTCATTACTTCCAGGTTGGTTAATTCAAAATACGCACCAGGCGGAATCTTGCAGACTGTTGCAGGATGCCACCCATAACGCTGGTTACAGTTTGGACTTTGTACAAACACTGCACTGTCACTGAGACATTCAGCAAACACCTCACCCCCTATGTAGTACAGTCGCACTCCCTTACCTAGAGCATCAATCAACAACAGTCAATCAATGGTAAGTCAATCAATATATCAATCAACAACAGTCAATCAATGGTAAGTCAATCAATATACCAATCAACAACAGTCAATCAATGGTAAGTCAATCAACATATCAATAAATTACAAAGCCAAATGTATGTCCCAAAGCCTCAAAATTCTATACATTTTTACATTTCTAAAACTAAAGATTAATTAGCAACAACCAAAACTTGGGTATATCATGTTGGATGCTTATTACACCGTCAAATCATTACTAATATTGACTCTACTAACTGATATATCTACAGTCATCTCAACCTATTGACTAATATTGACTCTACTAACTGATATATCTACAGTCATCTCAACCTATTGACTAATATTGACTCTACTAACTGATACATCTACAGTCATCTCAACCTATTGACTAATATTGACTCTACTAACTGATATATCTACAGTCATCTCAACCTATTGACTAATATTGACTCTACTAACTGATATATCTACAGTCAACCCAACCTACTGACTAATATTGACTCTGCTAACCAATATGCCTGCGAGTCATCTCGACCTGTTGACTGCGGTTGATGTTAGAGAGGAGACCAAGGCAGAACCTCTCAGAGCTAGAGGGGTCAGTGAACCCATCGACACTGAGGGAGGGTTGGGAGGCGTGGAAGGGCTCCCCCACCCTCGCCTGCAGCTCATAGTAAGCTATGCTACACCAGCAAGGCTGTTCAGTGTAGCTAACTGGGTGCAGGTCCTCTGTAGGCTCAGCTATTCAATCAATCAATCAATCAATCTATCAGTCAATCAATCAGTCGATCAATCAATCAATCAGTCGATCAATCAATCAGCTCATAGTAAGCTATGCTGCACCAGCAAGGCTGCTCAGTGTAGTTGACTGGGTGCAGGTCTTCTGTAGGCTCAGCTAATCAATCAATCAATCAATCAATCCATCAATCAGTCGATCAGTCGATCAATCAATCAATCAATCAGTGGTTCAATAAGTTAGTCAAGCAGTCAATTAAGCCATCAGTTAATCAATAATCCAAGCACTGTGTCATTTAATCAATCAATTCATCAATCAAGATATCAACTAATCAATACTAAAAACAATGTGCCATTTAATCAACCTGTCAATCAATCCACCAGTTTATCAATCAATCAAATCAAACAAACTTACACTGAATCATATAATTAATGAATTAGTGCTATATAAACAGACAATCAAAGTGCCCTCTCATAAGCTTTGTGTGAGGTACTGGACATTAAAGCAGCCTTAGATTTTAATGTTACTGACACTTATAGAGAAAGTCTAGACTTACGATACTGCACGGGTTCCAGGTCCATGTCTATCCCATCTACAGAACAAATAAACTACACTAGACTCTAGTACTGTTTACTTCTATAGAGAGTACATTTAATGTCAAATACAATGAAAGAAGTTAATAAAACAACGGACATCAGTCGCACTGGTTTTAAGCCAAAGCGCTAATGAGAGAATTACAGACAACTCAAGTTTGTATTTACTAGTAAACAGTTCAGTGCATTGTCTTCTCATTATTTCAATAAAGTCAGTAGTAATCTGGCTATTTAATTAAAGTAGTAATCTGGCTATTTAATTAAAGTAGTAATCTGGCTATTTAATTAAAGTAGTAATCTGGCTATTTAATTAAAGTAGTAATCTGGTTATTTAATTAAAGTAGTAATCTGGCTATTTAATTAAAGTAGTAATCTGGTTATTTAATTAAAGTAGTAATCTGGTTATTTAATTAAAGTAGTAATCTGGCTATTTAATTAAAGTAGTAATCTGGTTATTTAATTAAAGTAGTAATCTGGCTATTTAATTAAAGTAGTAATCTGGTTATTTAATTAAAGTAGTAATCTGGTTATTTAATTAAAGTAGTAATCTGGCTATTTAATTAAAGTAGTAATCTGGTTATTTAATTAAAGTAGTAATCTGGCTATTTAATTAAAGTAGTAATCTGGTTATTTAATTAAAGTAGTAATCTGGCTATTTAATTAAAGTAGTAATCTGGTTATTTAATTAAAGTAGTAATCTGGCTATTAAATTAAAGTTTAAACCCATGAGAGATCAAAACAGAGTAAGTCTACTTTGATAAAAATGGTAAAACACAGACTATCACAAAGTAGAGTGCGAACAAACCATCACTGAGGTTGCTTAGCACGTCACCATCATCGCTTGCACAGGCTGCAACAAACAACACCAGTGTTACTTCATCTAAGTCAACTTACTCAGGATTATATCATGCTCACATACAGTAGAAATGTAAAAAAAGCTAAGGTTAACGTCAGTTTCTTCACTCGAAAGCGATGTCAGTGATGGGCGAGCCCAGGATTTGAACCCACACATACTGGTTCGCGGTCGAGTATCTTACCGACATCGCCACTGGCTCAGGCCTCAGTAGAGCTTCTTGTTTAGAATACCTTACATCATATGACACGTGGCTTGCAAGCAAAGCTGTTTCACAGCGGATCAGTAAGTGCAGGGTTCAGATCTAGTGCTCTACCTGTCACTGACATACTATCAAGTAGGGAACGAACATAAAACTTGAACCAAAATAGCACATTGAAATCGTGAAGATTTCATAATTATAGAATCATTAGAATATAATAATGGAAACAGAAAAAAGAATAATCACTATGCATTATATATACTAGTACTATGCATTATATATACTAGTACTATGCATTATATATACTAGTACTATGAATTAGGATAATAAATATCAGACATTATCGTCGCCATATAATATTTATGACATAAAGTTATTTGAGAAAAAGTCATACAAAAGGACAAACGTACCCACACACACAGTATAACACACACACACATACAAACACACATGAATAGAACTTATACAAACCCATGGCCTGACTCTCAGAATCTTCTGATAGATATCCAGGCAGAGGAGATTCTGTACACACATACATACACACATACATACACACATTCATACACAGCAGACACATTTATACATACATACACATATATACATACATACATACACAGCAAACACACTTATACATACATACATACACATATATACATACATACACAGCAAACACACTTATACATACATACACATACATACATACATACACAGCAAACACACTTATACATACATACACATACATACATACACAGCAAACACACTTATACATACATACATACACATATATACATACATACACAGCAAACACACTTATACATACATACACATACATACATACATACACAGCACACACACTTATACATACATACATACACATACATACATACATACACAGCACACACACTTATACATACATACACATACATATACAGCACACACACATATACATACATACACACATACATACACAGCACATACACACACATATTACATTACTTATTAATGAACAATTCTACACACTAAGAGAAAGGAGAAATATTTGTAACAATTCACCACACTTATTTTTGCGTTGTTTCAATCTCACTTTCTCTTGTGGTCTCTGTGCACTCAGTCGTCATAGTGTGTTGCTTTGGCGCCTGTTTGTGTAGAATCTGCGAGAGACGTCCCTGACATTGACTTATGGCGAGGAAACAAAAATTAAATTCTTATTGACTAAAAAAGAGAGAGATGTAACAACCTACCGTACTTAAGAAAAAGGAGAGAGAGAACTCACCACACTTAAGAGAAAGGAGAGAGAGAACTCACCGTACTTAAGAAAAAGGAGAGAGAGAACTCACCACACTTAAGAGAAAGGAGAGAGAGAACTCACCACACTTAAGAGAAAGGAGAGAGAGAACTCACCACACTTAAGAGAAAGGAGAGAGAGAACTCACCACACTTAAGAGAAAGGAGAGAGAGAACTCACCACACTTAGAGAAAGAAGAGAGAGAACTCACCACACTTAGAGAAAGGAGAGAGAGAACTCACCACACTTAGAGAAAGGAGAGAGAGAACTCACCACACTTAGAGAAAGGAGAGAGAGAACTCATCACACTTAGAGAATGAAGAGAGAGAACTCACCACACTTAGAGAAAGGACTCTCAGCTGGAAAGTTCTCGTTGAACGGTACAGTGTTGGAGTAATCATCCAGCGGCGGCAGATTCTTGGGCAAGTCCCCTCCTGACAGTGTCGGTACCAGAATAGGTGGGAGAGCTACGATAAATCATCATCATCATCATCATCGCCATCATCATCATCATCATCAGCATCATCATCATCATCTTCGTCATCATCATCATCAGCATCAGCATCATCATCATCATCATCATCATCATCATCATCCTCATCAGCATCATCATCATCGCGATCATCATCATCATCGAGATCATAACCATCAGCATCATCATCATCATCGAGATCATAACCATCAGCATCATCATCATCATCATCATCCCCACCATCAACATCATTTGATCATCGTCATCGTCACTGCCACCGCCACCATCATCATCATCATCGTGATCATCATCATCATCGTGATCACCATCATCATCATCATCCCTTAAATCCCAGTTTAGCTAGGAATTAATAAATAAATAAGTTATAAATTAAAAATGTTAATCTACTCTCTTCTAGTACACTGCCTAACGGCAGGTCCATGGCATATAACATAACATAACATAACATAACATTACAGAGTCAGGAAGCAATTATATGCTTGTTTAAGACTCATCAGGCTCTTAACTAAAACCAATTAATATAAATCAAATCATACAGACTTCATGTCAACATGTGAAATTTATATTATACGCAGCCTATGTATAACACTGAACATGCAATTAGCATCTAATTTATATGTTCTTATGTTTATCATATTTATTTTTAAAAGCATTCACTGATTCTGCTTCCACAACTTTGCTTGGCAAACTATTCTAAGCATTTGTAACTCTTTGACTAAAAAAAATTTCCTTAAATCTAGTCTACTTCTAAATTTACTAAATTCATAAATATGTCCCCTTGTGTTTCTGTTGTTTGATAAATTAAAACAATTACTATGGTTAACTTTGCTGAAGCCTTTGAGTATCTTAAAAACTTCTATTAAATCTCCTCTAGTTCTTCTCTCACTTAAAGAAGTTAATCCTACAAATTTTAATCTATTCTCATAACTAAGTTTTTGACAGTCAAACACCAGCCTTGTTGCTCTGGCTTGTACCCTTTCTAGTTTATCGATATCTTTCTTAAGATATGGGCACCAAGCCTGAACGCAATATTCAAGTTTGGGCCGTACAAGAGCCTTATATAGCCTTACCATAATATCTTTATTTCTACATGTAATTGTTCTTTTAATCATTCTTAATACACAATTAGCACTATTTGCAACTTTATTACAATTCTAAATTTAAAAGATCTATCCACAAAGACTCCTAAATCCCTCTCACTGTTTGTGGATTTTAGTTTTATATTGTTCAATGTATACTCAATTTCTAAATTATTATTTCCTATATGCATAACTCTACATTTCTCAGCATTGAACTCCAATAGCCAATCCCTAGACCAGTTCTGTAACATTTTTATATCATACTTTAAAATCTCAGCATCTTCAATGTTGTTCACTATCTTTGCTACTTTAGAATCATCTGCAAATTCACTAAATTTAGATACAATATCTATGTCAATGTCATTGATATAAACTAAAAATAATAGAGGTCCCAAAACAGAGCCCTGTGGCACATCACTCTTCACTGCTTCCCATTCCGAGAACTCGTCCTCGACACACACCCTTTGTATATAACTCTTTCAATCAATTTCTATCCTCAGCCTTCCTTTAGTAGTAGGACGAATGCAAGGGAGTTAATTTACTAAAATTCTAAATTTTACTAATATCCAGTCCTATACATCTCATCTCACGTGTACAATGAGAAGGAAATGAGCAGCTCTCTACCGTTGCTCGTCGTTTATCTTACATTACAAAACAATAGTCATATCAGCGTTCATACTGTTTGCATGACAATCATATAATAAAATAATCCAGAGAGAAACTGGAAGTCACATCATTGCTGTAAATCGGTATAAAGTACTAGAACGATAAAGCTACAGTAGAGAAACTTTTTGTAAGAACTCTTCCTGTATATTCTACTCGTCTTAAAGG
Source organism: Enchytraeus crypticus (assembly GCA_905160935.1). NCBI lineage: Eukaryota > Metazoa > Annelida > Clitellata > Enchytraeida > Enchytraeidae > Enchytraeus > Enchytraeus crypticus. Next base: position 1,536,761 of record CAJHZI010000449.1, on the reverse strand, counting down.
TCAATATCTGAAAGATTATTTTGAGTATCTCTCAGATTTTGACACTCAATCTGTTTCGTATGATGCTTATATATATATATATATAAACATCATAATATAGTCATCCTATATTGTGGTGATTTTTATTATGTGCATATTACTGTATATTACTTGTTTTACTGTAATTGTTGTAAAGTATAGAGATGCCTTTGCATGATACACTCCATTAAACGCTAAACATTAAGCAGACCTGGTTGCTCAGTCCTAATATAATGGTACGGGTTGACACAGACTACGTCCTTCTTCAGTCCAAACGCAAACTCACAGTTGTCCACTGCGTGCAGTTCATGATGTGTGCCGAGGTCAGGCCAGCGCCAGAGTCTGCAGTACATGACGTGCGGCAGACCTTTCTTCTGAGACACCTGCAGTCTTCCATCCTGCGACCTGTCAATCAATCAATCAATTAATCAATCAATCAATCACTCAACCAATCAATCAATCAATAAAACAATCAATCACTAAACTGCTAGAACGTATTGCTATTGGCTGGAGTCAATGGCGATGTCGGTTAAGTTATTCGACCGCGGATCAGTATATGCGGTGTTCAAATCCTGGGCTCGCCCATTACTGACATTGCTTTCGAGTGAGGAAACAGACGTTAACATTAGCTTTACTTTACTTTACGCACACTCGTAACCAATTTTCTAACGTGCCTGAAACAAATATGGAAAAGTTCACTAGACTGATACTAGCCTCAATCCATGAGGCCTCACAACTACAAGTAGGAAACTTTAGCTGTCTATACAGGACACTTGTAAGTCAAAAACGTTTACTCAACTATCACTTATAAAATCTATTGCTTTCAACAAGTTAAAAGATCGCAATTGCTTAGCTGAACATCAACTAAAGTTCTGTAAATTGTTACGTCTACAACGCAAGTAGGTGAACGGCCAAAATCTGAACACAGTAACTACTGCTCAGCTGTCAGACACTTAACCCAATACGTTACCAAATCAATTGCTAGTACCCACCTAGGTATAGTAATGCTCTTAGTACTCTAGTCCTTCAATCAGTACCCAATCAACTGCTAGTTATTTTATTTATTTCTTTATTTTCAATTGCTAGTACCCACCTAGGTATAGTAATACACTTAGTACTCGAGTCCTTCGCAGTGACAGCTCTTTCCAATTCCTCCAAACCCACCGGAGACTTCTTCAACTTCTTGGCCAGACTCTTGATGAGCTTGTCTGCAAACATCTTGTTCTTTTCGTCGTCTTTGACTTGCTCGAGCAGTCGCTTGATGCCCGGTGATCCCAGACCAAACAAACTCTCCATCATCAGCACGGCTTTTTTAAAACTGATCAACTGAAATGAATGCAAGAAAAATAAAACTGCGAAGTTTTCTAAAACTGATCAACTGAAATGAATGCAAGAAAAACAAAACTGCGAAGTTTTCTAAAACTGATCAACTGAAATGAATGCAAGAAAAACAAAACTTCGAAGTTTTCTTGTTTATTGTCCATAAACACAACAATATCCGTAATCTAGCAATGCAATATAATGAGCGGTATAGCCCCTGCATGATATCTAAACAAATAAACTAAAATAAATGCAAACCGTAACTAAAAACGTATGAATATACTAAGATTTTAGCTACTAATTTGTTATAAAGTAGATCGTATCATATCGCCAAAACACAATATTTTTTCTTTAACAAGGTTCAACATTTAAAAAATCTTAACATTTAAAACAAATAATTAAAATATTTAATTACGCTTTAAATATGCACTCGTTCAGTAACGTGATTAACTTGTGCCATGGCTGACAGAGGCACAATTAATAATCAGATTTTGTAATATTAATTTTTATACCAAAATATGTGAGGAACGAGACGCAGTCTAATCAAATGTCTATTGTTTTGATTCCCGAAAAATGATTTTGTATTCTTTTGTTTTTTCACGAAATATCAGAAAATACATTAAATATAGACACTTTCAGAACCAATAAAATAGAAATTTAAAAATAATGTCCTAGATTTACTAGATTCCGCTTAAAATTGTAACTAAACGGGAATAAAGTAGGGCTGTGGTTAGGGATGTAAATATTGCATTTATAATAAGTTTTCTACTATGATTTGAAATGACATTTGTTTAATTTTCGTGTGTGTATAAGGGTTGTAGAATTGTCGAGATTTATTACTTTCATTTTCTTTGAAGAGTGAAGACTGCCAAGTACCAACTACATGCAAACGTTGAAGTAAAGTTCGCTCGACAACAACAACACAATTGAAGAGTTTATCTCAGCCCCTTCTCTCGCTTTTATCGTATGCAATCAGAGCTTTTACTAAGGAAGAAGTGGATACAGATTATGATTACATTGGCACTTACTTTGGACTGAATTTCTGGATTTTGGAATTTGCACCGTTTTTGGACCTTTTTTTGCTCGCCGGCAAATGATTTTGTCTCAATAGTACTCGATGTTGTCATTGATGACTGTAGCACTCTAATTGTTGTTATTATTTCTAACCCAAAAGACATATAAGTAAAATTATATATTTCATGCCCACATTGCCCAGTGATAGAATTGCTGTATTTAGAACAGTGGGAAGGAAGTTTTATGAACAACAACGTATATAATGAAGTACTATAGTGAAACGATCATCTACGTTGATATCTACCACTTTTAATGCCATGCATGTACATGCATATGAATTTTACCTGCGTTAGGCAATTTATTCCGTTTTCTGTGTTACCAGTCCTATGAATTTCGATATTTTATTTTCAGATCAGCACGGCGGGCATTCGAACCCACGAGAGTTCAGTTCACTTCGGGATCTGTCGTCTAAAACCTCAGGACGTTTCACTTTAGTCTGGCGTTTGAAAAATCTCTGATTCTATCTACAGTCCGGGAATCCAGTCTCTTCGCTCCTGCAGTTGATCTTGAGAACAATCTCGGATTTTCAGATATAACGGATTTCTTGTGACTGCAGTCATTACCACTTATCTTATAGGACTAACAGACCACAGTCGCTCAAATAGCCTAACATCATAAAGTCACAATAAAATCATAATTCGTAAATCAGAAAATCATAAAGCCACGATCAGGCGTATATCCTATGGTAGGATCATTATCTATCAATTATTAACTTTTCACAGTCAATCACTTATCACCCTAGAATTCACTGGTCGCAATCTGTAATCTTAACCCTACGTCAGAGAAGTCTTTACGATGTCGGTAAGATACTCGACGGCGGATCAGTAGGTGCGGGTTCAAATCTTAGGCTCGCCTGTCACTGGCATCGCTTTCGAGTGAGGAAACTGAGTTAACTTTAGATTTACCAGCTTTACAAGGACGCTAGAGGGCTTGTGGTCGTGGACCTGCCATCTAGAGAAATAGAGAAAAAGAGAGAGAAATAGAGAGAGAGAGAGAGAGAGAAATAAAGAGAAAGAGGAAGAGAAGGAGAGAGGGAGAAAGAGAGAGAGAGAGAATGACGCACAACAACAAGATTTTCTACAGGTAACTCAATTCCATATCGTATCTAATTAAGTATGTAGCAGTGAATTAAAATTTCTGCTGATTTCAATAAGTCATCCCACGCCTGAGTGAGTACCAAGACTTGCGCTCCCTTTACTTCACAAGCAGTCGACTATTGTCTAATTTATTCACGGTACGCTGCAAGCTCTGCTGCACACCTCAATCTAAATTCCACTGAGTTTATATATCAGGGCTGGTTGAAAGAAAATCTTTGCGGTTACGTCTAAATCCAACTAAAACTATCAACAACATTAACAACAATTAGAGTGTTACAGTCATCAATGACAACATCGAGCACCATTGAGACAAAATCAAGCCAAAAAGCAGAAAGTAGGTCCAAATACGGCACAAATTCCAAAATCCAGAAAATCCGAGAGTATCCAAAGTAAAGAGAATTAAAGAAAAGGTAATATTATTATATTACTAATTATTTGAATGTATCGTTGTTTATACGTTAAAACTGATTCAGTCTTACACGTTCCCGTACCATATGGTAAATTAATCTAAACGGTCCATCTAGGATTCGTACTGAGTCCCTCCTGCTTCTAAGGCAAGTTCATTACCAACTTTGCTCTCGTTAGTCAGATATTTCTGTAAAGTGAAAAAATAATGCACTTAATCATAACGTTGAATTGTTGTAGAAATTCAATATCTATTTGTCTGACTTCGTCTTTAGGTTTGAGATTAAATTCTAAAATCTAATTTCATACGTTTCACAGTAAATACGTTGCAGCCTCTATTAATTTAAGGTTGTCGGGGAGTTGTTTTTCTCTTACTAGTTTTTCAAGTATCGTTTAGTAAATGAGGGTAACTTACACCCCAGAGTTGAATTAGAGCCCCCGATAACGTTACGTGTGACATTGTTTCAGAGAACAGCAAGAGATTGAGTTAAGTTTTCATTAAGACCTCAAATCAAGCAGAACCGAGGTATATAATGCGTTCATGCAATTAGCATTTCACCTCAGTCTCTGTATATGTCTCTTCCTTTCATTTTCACTCTCTTCTCTCTCTCTCTCTCGCTTTCTCCCTCCTGAACAGCAAGTTTTTATTTTAAACTTGAATCAAAAAGTCAAGAATAGCAAAAGAGCACCGTTATAATTCTGATGTTGTCCATAACAACATAGAGCACAGAATAGAACCTTTTTCATTAGAAGACGAATACTTACAATGTAAAGATTCCGTTTCGGCTCTAGCTAAATCAAATAGTGGATCCATAGTTATATTTCAGTTATATTTCAGTTATATTTCAGTTATATTTCAGTTATATTTCAGTTATATTTCAGTTATATTTCAGTTATATTTCAGTTATATTTCAGTTATATTTCAGTTATATTTCAGTTATATTTCACGGCTCAGATCAGAGAGCAAGATTTAACGAATAACTAATTAATTCAGTACCGTTTAGATGTTTAGGTTAACAATAATTTTACAGTTACTAATAAAATTAACATTTTATTGTTTGATTGCAAGAATTCTGCATGAGTGTGCCATTAGCTAGAAAGTGCTGGTAGCTAGAGTGTGCAGAGTGTGCTGTAAGCTATACCCACAGGCACCGCAGCTTCAGGTCTTCGTTTGCCCTTAGATATCTCGACGGCTCTGAAGGGAAATTGAAGAGAAACTCTAATAACAGTAATTGCCGGATGATTGAGAAAATTTATCTGAGGACGGGGAGGGGGGGGGGGTTAAGGGGGGGGGGGCAGATAATTGTGCTAATGTCTCGATCCACAGCGCGGGGTCCCATTTGTCTGCTATGTCAACTGTCGCCATCTCTCCAAGGCTCTCCATGGAACTTTAAAACTCTGGAGGACAAGGACTCCACCATCTTTGTTTATCTAATTCATCAGCAGTGATTGATTTATCGGAACTACTCGATACTTACGCCGTAATGCAGTACGACTGCTTACTTCACTCGCTAAATTCACTCTACTTACCTCTTCATAACTTTATGAAAATCACTTCATAATCATTTGATCGTGAGCATAGCACCTTCAGAAATTTCCTGTTAAGTTGCACAATTCTCATATCACCTACTGAACTAGCTTAAAATTACTGAACAGTCTTTTGATCGTCCATTAATCAGTAAATTAATTAGTCTACTAGTTATTTATAGTCAATTAGTTATACTATTAGTCAATTACTCAGTCAATTAATCAGTCAATTAATCAGTCAATTAATCAGTCAATTAATCAGTCAATTAATCAGTCAATTAGTCAGTCAATTAGTCAGTCAATTAATCAGTCAATTAATCCGTCAATTAATCAGTCAATTAATCTACTGGTCATAAGTAATTTCTTGATGCCACTCCATTTTACTGCTCTAACTTTAATCAACTTTTTGGTTACTAACGCTAGCGAACTGTTAAAGTCGGTATTTTATAATTGGTTGTTTTAAGAAATTAGTAGAACAGCTGGATTGGATACAGTCTTTGGGGGGAGGGTGTCTACTAAAGGAGATCATAAAAGGTAGAATGTTAGGAAATATAGGCATAGGCAGGCCGAGATTAGGAATGTTAGATGATTTAAAGATCCATTCATGTGTGGAAATGAAGAGGAAAGAGGAAGACAGAGAAGAGTGGAGGCGTTATATACCATGGATGTAAGCAGTGAACTAAGAGTGAGATATTTAGTTGAAAATTAACGTAACAGCGGTCAATTTTGTATTTACAGTGTGAAAATTTACAACCGCAATGCATAGCACCATTTCTTTAAAGATGGCGGTCAAGAGACCCCCAGGCGAATCGTTACTCCAAGCTCTCTCTATCAGCAAGAGTGATGTTGTGTAAGTTACAAGCATTCCACGGCTTAGAGATGATTGGGAAATTATCTCCACACAATTTAGCCCCCTCTCTCTCTACGATTTACATCTACCAGCATATTTAGCGAGAAACTATTAGCAGAAGTACACAAGACAAAGATTGCAGGCAACTTGACTGAAGACATAGGCTGCAGGCAACATGGCTAAAGACAAAGACTGCAGGCAACATGACTGAAGACATAGGCTGCAGGCAACATGACTAAAGACAAAGACTGCAGGCAACATGACTAAAGACAAAGACTGCAGGCAAAATGGCTAAAGACATAGACTGCAGGCGACTTGACTGAAGACATAGACTGCAGGCAACTTGACTAGCTGAGGCCGTTTGGATTTGAACCTTGTACTTAGGCCTGCTAGCCAGCAGACAAACACTTTTCCGATATGCTATTGGGTCAGGCCAATGCTCTGTCAGCCTATTTATTTTATTGACTATTTATTTTATTTTATAAAGCCAGTTAAATAAATAGGAATCTCATTTCATTCTCTGTCATACGTTATGATACGTACGAGATGGCGCTAGCTACACATTGGTTGCGACTGCTCTTAGATACATTCAATCCAAGCAGAGAATCTTTTAGACATTTCTCCATTTCACGGAAACCATCATCTCACCTGGATATCTGTTTCTTTCTAGACGTGCACGAATGTCTAGTTTTTCTTTTCGTGTCTGTTAGGCGGCAGGACACGCTTGTCTAGCTAGACACTAACATAGTCACACGTCTCGCTACCACGACCCGCAGTACTCGAGGCGTGGCACTGGAGAAAAGTGCAAGAGTTATATTATAGACACCAGGTTAAGGGCTTCCTTCCACTGGTCTCTCAATCCTTCTGACTCCTAAAATTATGTCACAGAAGAAGTCAGGGCAATTAATTTAATTACGAGTGCAAATCTAAATCCTAAAATTTAGTCATAATAATATCAACGATTAGAGTGCTACAGTCATCACTGAAAACATCGAGCACACATAAGCGAATCATCTACTAATTTATTTATTTATTTACTAATTTATTAATTTATGTACCTAATAAATTGAATAACTATCGAATAAGTAAATGTTTCGTTTTATAAATAAAGTCCGCCAAGTTGGAAAATATATTGAAACGAACACTAGGGCTAGAATTAGAGGAAATTGCGAAAATAAAAATTTAGCACTTGAAGACTAAACACCAGTGTTTTAATCTTCAATCATTTAAAACTAAACACCTTTATTTTAATATTCAATCATTTAAAACTAATCACCATTATTTCAATATTCAATCGTTTACACAAACCACTGTTCAGCATTATAGGATTCAATCATTTAAAATAAGCACCATTATGATAAAATTCAATCATTTAAAATGAAACACCATTTATTTACTATTCAATCATCTAAAGCTAACACCATTATTTTAAGATTCACTTATTTAACAATAAACATCATTATTTTAAGAATCAATAATTTAAAACTAAACACCATTATTACAAGATTCGAGAGGAAGTCGCGGTGAGAGATTTATAGCGGTCTGTGTTGACCTGGTAGATCAGAAGTGATTAGAAAACGTCGATCAATTCGCAGCGTGAACAATCAGCTGTACGAGAAAATAACCCGAACTGAAGCAATTCAATACCACCAAACTAATTCTTGATTACAAGTCGAGGTACAGGCTCAAGCTTGTCTCAATAAACTGCTTGAGTATCTTATCGCTGCTGATTCAGAGCTTTTAATCAACGTTTCAACGTTGATTAAAAGCTCTGAATAAAAAAAATAATAAAAAAAAAATAAAATAAAAGCTCTGCTCCATGACTTCAGGGATGACTGAGATTCTGATAGGGATAATTGTGTTCGGGAACAACATCACAAAGTTTACAAGTTGTTGATCGTATCTTATGCTCAGTGGATTAATCTGTGTGTCTGTTACAACTTGAAAATAGATGTCTTTGAGAGAGAACAACGCTTCCGATGCTGGTTGTCTTATGTTCCGATTTAATCAATCAAACAATGAATCAATCAATAAGAATTTAACGTCCGGTTCTTCTCCATAAGGCAATGTCAGGGACGTCTCTTGCAGACTCTACACAAACAGGCGCCAAAGCACCACACGATGACGACTGAGTACACAGAGACCACAAGAGAAAGCTAGATCAAAACAAAATGAAACGATTACTGCGGTAAAAAAAAATAAAAGCCCGCGAAGAATGGTCTATAAGAACCTTTAATCGTTTTTTTGTATCTTCCGTTCACAAATAATTTTCAATATTTCCTTCTTCTAATTTTAATACGCTAATGTTTTCCTGTTTGAAGTGATGAATGAATAAATATTTCCACAATAAAAGCCCACATAGAACTGCATTGAATATACTGCGCAAAGATGACGGCCCCTTTTGTATGAATATGCAAATAATTACAGTAATATTAATTATTTGCTATCAAGTGTTGACTGTACATATACTATAATTACTTCTCAATATCATTGTTTTAATGTAACGATCGATATTCAACACCGATTTCGCTTTATTCACATACTGTATTGTAGGCGACTTAATTTTTAGAGACTAGTTGACACCCTTTTTACAGGGTTTGCATTAATAGAAAACCCGCCTAGATCATACGTATAGGGTAACCAGAGATATCATTAATGTATGCATGTCACACAGGCGGGAATATGACCCAAAGTGTCAAGGTCAATTGCGGTTATTCCCTCCCTCCTGCAAAGGAATTTCTGGTTTAGCCTAAGCAGCAGCGTACTTGACTTACAAGCTGTTGTTCGCAGGTTTTCCGCCGTCCTGAAAATGTCTCAATGGAATCATCTTTCTCCAATATCTTTATCATTTATTCATCAAAACACCCTGCAGTAAATGGAATTAAAGCGTCGATATAGCAAGCTGCCATTTCTTAAAACACTTCCTGGAAGTTTGGAAATTGTATAGTTAGTTCGCTGCAGCTCTGATGACAGTTTGAATGAGTGCATTGACGATAATTTATTTATTCATTTGTTCATTAACTTCAAATTTAAAAGAATTAATCGCATAATTAATAGTTATTTTTTACGTTTTTGCATTATTTTGTCAATTTTATCGATGAAACTATTATGTGTACCGTATCTATTTATATTTAAGACAGAACAGGAATACTTTAACATCGCTAAGGTACTCACTTTAATATTCAACTGTCACTAGGGTTGTAACAATGTAAATTATTATTAGATTTAACCTATGTAAATTATTATTAGATTTATCATTAAGACATAATCAATCTACCCTGACCATTTTGGATCACCGGACCGGCTTTCGTTTAGGACCTTACTTCTCCTCAGCACATTTCTTTTGCAAATTGGTCTGGGTGAATTGATCTGTAGTGATGTGTGCTGTGGGGACGTCCCTAACATCATCCCTGGATGAAGAAACGGTCGTTAAACCTTTACTATTATTATTAATATTATTATTATTATTATTATTATTATTATTATTATTATTATTAACCTTTGGAAATTCTTATTAGATTTAAGTAATGGAACTTGTTAAAGAATTTAAATAAGAATTTAAATCCTCGTCCGTTGCCACAGGGATACTTAACTAGTTTTGCAATCTCCTCTTATTAAAAAGCTAAAAGCTAATTTTAACGTCAGTTTCCTCACTCGAAAGCTATATCAGTAACGGGCGAGCCCAGGATTTGAACCCCGCACATACAGATCCGCGATCGAATATCTTACAGACATAACCACTGGCTCCAAATCATATTGAAAAGGTCAGCACTTCGTGTCTTGGGCCCGTACTCTTAGGAGTGAGGTGGAATGAGTGAGGTCTGTAGAAGAGGAAGCGCTTTATGGAATGAGCTTTGACTCAATGTCATCGACTTGTTGATGTAGCATTTTATCACTCCCCCTCCCTCACTCCATCCATCTGCCACTAATCTTTCATCCGCTGTTGTTTCTACAAATTAAGATGAAAGCCTTCCTCTCTCTTCTTTTCTACAACCCAACTTCCTCTGTCTCTCTCTCCTTCTCACTCTCTCTCTCTCTCTCTCTGTCTCTCCTCTCTCGATCTCACTATCTCTCCTCTTGCGCTTTCTCTCTTACCCTCTCTCTATCTCTCTTTCTCTGTCTATCTCTCTTTCTCTCTTTCTCTTTCTCTCTCTCTCTCTTTCTCTCTTTCTCTTTCTCTCTCTCTCTCTCTTTCTCTCTCTCTCTCTCTCTCTCTCTCTCCAGGTCTGTGGCATTAAGTGCTGACTGTTGACATCCTCCTCTTCTCTTCTTTCACTTGTTTTATTCATAAACATCCCAGATGACACCGAGGTACTGAGAATAACGATCAGCTGTGAGAGGAGGTGTTAGTAATCCTAACATCAACAACTTTATTTTCCTTTGTTTTCTTTCAAATAAAAACACAATTACCTAATTTAATGTGATTAACTGCAAACACTAAATTACATGTATATAACATCTAATCATACTAGCTATGTATCAAATATCTGCAGAGAATGACAAGGCTGTAAGTTTAACGCATGTTTCAGTTCTACAAGGGATACTGTCAGAAATAACATGTCTGTGATTTGAGCAGTGCACAACTGCTCTTGTCACATCATAAATCACAATTACATATCACATATCACATCACATATTACATATCAAATCACATATCACATATCACATATTACATATCACATCAGTGACATCACATATCACATATCACATATCACACATCACATATCACATCACATATCACATATCACATATCACATATCACATATCACATATCATGCACATATCACATATCACATATCACATATCATGTATCACATATAATGCCCAACTGCACATATCAAGCAGTCTTGCTGCCATTTGGTAATTCAAGCCGTCGAGAAAAAAGAGAAGAAACCTCTACATTTAACGGCCTAAACTTTATAAATATCTTACACGTAGATGTGCATGGTTTTCAGAACGACAATGTATCGACACCGAGTGACCGAGAGATTAACTTAAATTTATTTCTGAAAAATTTGTAAAATTAAATTCGTTCTAGTCCAATGAATTTGTTGTATTAAAGGAGAGAATTTTAATAATCAATGCTGGTATAAATAGACAATGTAGTAATGGAAGTGAGAGAGAGAGAGAGAGAGAGAGAGAGAGAGAGAGAGAGAGGCAGATAGATAGTGCGAGAGAGCGAGTGAGAGAGAGAGAGAAAGAGATAGACAATGAGAGAGAGAGACAGATAGACAATAACAGAGAGAAATACAGATAGACAATGAGAGGGACAGAAAGGGAGAGAGGCAGATAGACAATGAGAGAGAGAGGGGCAGATAGACAGTAAGAGAGAGAGGCAGATAGACTACGAGAGAGAGAGAGAAACAAATAGACAACGAGAGAGAGGGAGAGGGAGAGAGACAATGATAGAGAGAGACATATCTCTAAGGACAATTTTGGAAGGCTGGCGGATGAAGGAAGTGTTGATAGAGACAACACACGGCTCTCTCGTTACTCGCCTATCTTCAGTCATCTTGTTTTCTCGCCTCCTCAGCACGTGACCACGACTAGCAGGATACTAGCAGGATACTAGCAGGATACTCACAGGACTCTACATTAAATATTCAAGACATCCGCTTAAGAGAGAGAGAGAGGGAGAGAGAGACAGAGAGAGAGAGAGAGAGAAAGAGAAAAAGAGAGAGATAAAGAGAAAGAGAGATAGGGAGAGAGAGAGAGAGATGAAAGAGAGAGAGAGAGAGAGAGAGAGATAAAGAGAGAGATAGAGAGAGAGGGAGAGATGAGAGAGAGAGAGAGAGACGGAAGAGAGGCAGAGAGAGATAGACAGAGAGAGATGATAACGAGATAGAGAAAGAAAGAGAGAGAGATAGAGAGAGAGAGGGGGGGGGGGGGGGAGAGAAAGCTAAGGTAAAAAGCTAACGTCAGTTTCCTAACTCGAAAACGATGTCAGCGATGGGCGAGCCCAGGATTTGAACCCCACGCCGTCTGATCCGTGGTCGTGAATCTTAAAGACTTCGCCACTGGCTCCATTGGCAGAGAATACAGAAAGAGAATACAATAGCATTGCACAATCACTCATAGAATCTCTCCATTGCAGTAACAGTATTTGTCGCCTCTTCGAAGGTCACACAGTTGCTAATTTAGTAAATTATCTTTTCGTCGAAGCTGTTAACTCCCGGATTTAGTAGGTTCGAAGGACTGGATGCAGATTGATCATGAGTAAAATGACTCCACTTGTCTCATATGAGCTGTAACAAGCGTATTAGCAAGCGTGTCAAGATATCAGGCAATGTCTATAGCGTTACCACGCCTCGTTAGTAATCTCCTTCAAGATCTATGCTTCGTTACCACGCCTCGTTAAAAATATCCCGGTTTCAAGATCTATGCTTCGTTACCACTGCTTATTAGCCGTCTACAGTCAGAACAACGAGACCACATACGAAGAGCAACAACAACTAAGGATTGGTGGTATAATTCAGCAATTTCACTGACGGCTTATGCTCAGTAGTGAATAATAAAAGCTGTTAAATCGATGTTAGCGTCAGTTTCCTCTCTCGAAAGCGATGTCAGTGACGTGAAAGCTCATAATTTGAACCCACACATACTGATCCGAAATCGGATATCCTACTTATCTAGCCAGGTGTTAACGGCCAATTAATTAATAAAAATAAGAGCCATTAACTGGCTTCGCTGGAGCCAGTGGCGAAGTTGGTAGGATACTCGACCGCGGATCAGTTTGTACGGGTTTCATATACTGGGCTCGCCTGTCACTGACATCGCTTTCGAGTAAGGAAACTGACGTTAACTGTAGCTTTAGCAGCTTTTTATATGTATATTAATTATCTATGCCAATTCTTGTGAATATTTTGAAATCAAGATATAACGTAAGCCTATGAAAGCTTTTGATACTCTATTCTTCCACAAACACTGTAGCTTTGTATACCTACCATCAAAGCGTCAGAATAAAAACTCAATAAATTTTACCTTAAGCATTGATTGAATCAAATTGAATAATTAATTGATTGATTAATTAATTGACTGGATGATTAATTTACTGACTGATTGATCGATTGATTGCATAATTTATTGATTGATTATTTTATTGATATTAAATACACCTTGTACAATTAGGTTTAATAATAATTACCAGTTTCAAAGCACGACTGATTGGTCATATATTGCATAACACATAGGTCATACAGTAATTTCACATTCACTAAGCAGTAGCCATGTTAAGCACACTCAGAAGCAGAAGGTCGTTAGAAGCTGTATAGGGAAGACTCTCAGAGAGAAGAACTTTATATCCCAGCATTACGCGCAGCATCGACTCTCTATATGACCCTACAGAGACATCGAGGACTTGACGAGATTATTATCTTTATGAACTCTCAGCTGACCGGATGCTGATAGATAGTTCAGGGTAGATAGATCACGAGTCACTCGCTTCTGTCATAATACCGTCTCACTGATAATCTCTCTCTCTCTCTCTCTCTCTCTCTCTGTCCCTCTCTCTCTCTCTCTCTCTCTGTCCCTCTCTCTCTCTCTCTGTCCCTCTCTCTCTCTCTCTGTCTCTCTCTCTCTCTAGCTCCTCTCTAGCTATAGCTCTAGCTCTGTCTCTGTAGATCTCTATCTCGTTCCCTCCCTCTATCTCTCTCTCTCTCTCTAGATCTCTCTCTAGCTATAGCTCTAGCTCTGTCTCTATAGATCTCTATCTCGTTCCCTCCCTCTCTCTCTCTCTCTGGCTCTCTCTCTCTCTCTCTCTCTGAAGCTCTTTATCTATCTCTATCTCTCTTTCTTTCTTTCTCTCTCTCTCTATCTATCTATCCTATCTATCTAGCTCTTTAGCTGTCTCTCACTCTCTCTCTAGTTCTCTCTCACTCTCGTTTTCTCTCTTTTTCTCTAGCCCACCTCTCTATATCTCCCTCTCTCTCTCTCTCTCTCTCTCTCTCTCGTTCTATCTCTTCTAATTGTTTCTTTCTCCTTCTCTCCCTTTCTCTTTATTTGTCTGCCTCTCTTTCCCACTCGCTGCCTCTGTGCGAAGGTCTCTACGGAACACTTGTAATCTCTAATAGAGTTCTGTTGAGTTCTGTTGACTCTGAATTCATTGTCACACAAGGCCATTCAACAAATCTATTTCCTCACTCACTCACTCACTCACTCACTCACTCACTCACTCACTCACTCACTCACTCACTCACTCACTCACTCACTCACTCAGTCTTTCTTTCTTTCTTTCTTTCTTTCTTTCTTTCTTTCTTCCATTCTCTCTTTCTTCCATTCTTCCATTCTTTCTGTTATCTAATACTTAAAGTCTTAGCTGGTGCGGCTGAACAGATTAACCTCAGTAAATGAGCCGTAATAAGATACGTGAGCTGTGAGTTACAAGAGACGATTATGTCTCTGATCAGGCGTAAGATAATTCTGAACCGTTGCCAGGTTTCATTAGACTACTGCGGGACTTAGCTTATGATAACTGGCCTAAGGAACGCCTCTGAGTTTAAGTCGATTTGTCAGCATTCCTAAGTCGCCTGTACGTCAAGCCTTGGAAAGATAAGAGATTTATCTGTGAATTTAAAGTGTCTATCATTCTATTCATGCTTTTTACATGTACATATATCTGAGGGCCATTTTATGTAATTTATAATTCAGAGTTAATCTCTAGTCAATGTATCGCTCTCTTATAGGAATGACAGAGCGCTAATTACGTTGTTCTAAATACTCAACACTAATTATTAGTTGCTTAAAGTGTGAATCAATAAAGAAAGATTTACCGATCATTGGAATACAAATCATGCTAAATAGAGATAAAGAATATTTTAGATAAGCGTCATATTAAATTATTAATCCATTCCGAGGTCAAGTAACTTTACTTTGACTTAGTCTTATGTAGTCAATTAAATGAATTTATTTAAAGTTAATAGCAAAACAAATGAACAAATATATAAATAAATAATTAAATAAGTAAATAAATACGTCATTTGAGGAAATCGGTTAAGGAATATTAATAACCAAGCTAATCAATCAATTAATTAAGCAAAACAAATCAATGAATCAGTAAAAGCACCAATAAAGTGTTGAATAATCACGTAAAGAGTTGCAGTATAGCTCTGTTCAGTGTGTATAATATACATGCAGATTAATAAGTTGTAGAGTATATTATAGTATATTATATAGCATATTTTATAGTATATAATTCAGTATATAATATAGTATATTAGATAGTATAGTATATTATATCGTGTATTATATAGTATATGATATAGTATATTACATAGTATATTTTATAGTATATTATCTGTCTCTTAGTGCACTGCCAACTGGCAGGTCCATGATACTTAACCCCTCCACTCTACTCTGACTTCCGCCTTCCTCTTCATTTCCACATATGCATGGGTCTTTAAATCATCAAACAAACCTGATCTCGGCCTGCCCCTGCCTCTTTTTCCTTCCATTCTACCTTCTATATATGACCTCTATTAATAGACCGAGGTCAGAGAAGGTAGAACGGAAGGAAAAAGAGGCAGGGGCAGGCCGAGGTTAGGTATGTTAGATGACTTAAAGACCCATGTATTATACAGTATATTACATAGATAATTATATAGTATGTAATAGAATCTAAGGTCTCATCAGCTGAAGCCCTACTGATATTTCTGAGTAAACATCAAACATTTCATTACTACTCTCAGAATTATCTGACAAGAATGAGCATATGAAGTCAACTTGAGGGCTTTTTCTACAAATAAAAGTTAATTTATACATAATCGGGTTTCAGACAGTAATGAACTAGTGGTTGGTCATGATTTCGAACCCGTGGTCTTCAGTATATCAGTCAGATGTGCTGCCACTCCTCCACCGCAACAGTAGGTCTACAGGTCTTTCTGCAATCTGATGATTGGAAGCAGAGCCTGTGAAGTAACTCTCAGAGGATTCTAATGACCGGCCCACATCTTTACTAGTCGTCTCTTCGAGTCTAATTACAGTCTACGACAGTTTTCTGCAGGCACTGATTAGATGCAGGAGCTGTTAAGAGCCACGTCTAGTCTACCAGCATCTATACAACACACAGGATGGGTAGAGATACTGAACAGTAGAGACTGAGGCCAAATCTCAGTGTGGTTGTCAACCCAGCACCAGCCTACTATTATTATTATTATTATTATTATTATTATTATTAATTAACAACGAAAACTTATATAGCAATGTTATGGCCGAAGTCGATCTTCGAGACTACTTTACAGGAAGAGTTCAGTTGTAATCATAAGCTAAATAACAACTACATTTAAATTAATATCTAAACTAGTAAAAATGTCTTCATATGAGGGGAACTTTACGCTATCCAGCAACACTCATTCCAATCTGCATATACAAAATTATGAAAATTGAAAATGGAACCGAAATAGAACAACTTTACGTCAAACTCAGAAGCTCAAAATGTAGCGTATGATACAAGTATTAGAACATAGTATTAGTCAATTCTCGCAAAGTGATTTGTATTAATTACATCAGTCAACATGAGTTAATCAATCATAACAGGGAATCAATCAATCATCACGGGTAATCAATCAATCATCACGAGTTGCTAATCAATCATCACGGGTTGTTAATCAATCATAACTGATAATCAATCAATCATAACGGGGAATCAATCAATCATCACGGGTTGTTAATCAATCATAACGGGGAATCAATCAATCATCACGGGTTGTTAATCAATCATAACGGATTAATCCATCAAGTTGGGTTTAACCTTCAGTTCCGCAACGTCAGGGATACCAAAAAATTGTCAAGAACACTAAAACTGATTAAACGCGCTTCATCGCATCAGTGCACTATAATATTGTAACCTTTACTTATTTCAATTTTTTAGTTACTGATGTTTGCTAGAGTTGCAATTTCACAAAACTCATATATAGCCTCTAATTCTTCGCAGCACAACACAGCTGCTATAAATACAAAGTTTGAGACACCATTTTTTCGCTAAGGACGTAATTATAATAACAAATAGTTTGTCTACAGCAGCTGATATGTAGCCTGTGAAACTTATTTGTCGCAAGTAATTGCCACCACTTTAGTTCTGCAGAAGTATTACCACGATGATAAACTTTAGAATCTCGCTCAGTTGTGTTCTTTTGCCAGGTTCAAGGAATACAGAATTAATGTTACACTAGAGTCATATAACTTTCTTAAGTCCAAAGCTTTCTCTTCTTTCTCTCTCTCTCTCTCTCTCTCTCTCTCTCTCTCTCTCCCTCGCTTCAGTGACATGCCATCTGACTCATCAATGGCATAAGCATTGCTTCAATACCTTACTGTGGCATCTGAAGTGATTGGGCATTGCCTTCATTATCTCATAAATCGTCGTCTCATATGTTAATTGAAGTTTGTTCGAACCCAATGATGTAACATAAAGATAGAGAGAGAGAGAGAGAGAGAGAGAGAGAGAGAGAGAGAGAGAGAGAGAGCAAGAGAGAGAGCAAGAGAGAGAGAGAGCAAGAGAGAGAGAGAGAGAAAGGGAGAGAGCAAGAGAGAGAGAGAGAGAGGAAAGAGAGAGAGAGCTAGAGAGAGATAGAGACACAGAGAGAGAAAGAGAGAGAGAGAAAGATACAGTGAGAGATAGAGAGAGAGAGAGAGAGATACGAGAAGAGTAAGTGGAAGTTAGAAGATGAGGAGGTTGCTCTCATAATTACCTATCTCCATCTGTCGGGGCAGCTCAATGCTGTCAAAAGATCATTTAATGTCCAGCTATCTACTCAACTTTCTCATGTAATAAATCCACTGAATCCTCAACGATATCTTTATTTATTTGCTCGTAAGTATGTTCCAACTTTTCTGTGGTTTTAAATGTGCAACAACTAGGAAAACAATAATTTACGATGATATAGAGATAGCCCTATTTGAAAGAATTTGCACTGATTTAATTATTAACAATTTGACATCCAACATTAAATTTGTCCATATTCTTTCACGTTGTAAGCGTAGAAGCAGATTTTATTATCAGTACAACGATCACGCTAAATAGGAAAATAAATAGTCGTAAAGTCGAAGTTAAAATCAGTTTCAAATCTCGAAATCAATGTTAGTGACGGGCGAGTCCAGGATTCGGACTCACACATCCGTGGTCGGATACATTATCGTACCGTTATCGTCATTGACGCCAGCCAGTGACAATGAATTGCTAATGAGAAAATAAATTAAAGTTATTAAACTTCTTCGTCTTCTGAATTAAATGTTTAGGCTCTGAATTTTCTGAGTTCAATTTCAAAAGGAAGACCGTTGTCAAAAGTAAGACGAATTTCAAAAGGAAGCCCGTTGTCAAAAGTAAGTTATCAGAGAAACCGTTATCTCTATACTTCACACTGATTTAGTTTTACCCTCAGTTATAACCAGGAGAGGAGGAAACACTAGAGGCCCAACGAAGCTTCCTCACATTTACCTTAGTGACACGTGTGTAGGTGCGGGTATATGCTAATAACCCGATCGTCTCCATGCTGTGAAGGTTGTGAGCATATAAACTATATAGTGCAGCAGATGTCCCCCGTTCATTGCAGCTTGACTACCACTGCTGTGTCTTAAACTACAGCATGATGTACAATCTACATCTCTACATGTACATGTGTGTTTATAAAGTTAGATTGGAAACCGTACTATAGGCCAATGGTGCTTAGTAAAACAAAATTGAGAGTGACAACTTTCTTTCTCTCTCTCTCTTTCTTTCTTTCTTTCTCTCTCTCTCTCTCTCTGTCTCTATCTCTTCGCTCTCTCTCTCTCTTTATCTCATTCTCACTGTGTACTGTCTAATGTCTCTGGCTTCACCTTTTTCTCTTAATTCGCACTTTTTCATACCTTTATAGAAAGATTGTGTTGTTAAACCTTCCAAAGAGTGACACTTCTTTTTAGTGCAGAGTTTATCTAAGAGGATGAAAGAAGTTAGTGAATAACTCCGCACATACTACATGACATTGATTCCCCACACTCCGCACATACTACATGAGCATAGATTCCCCACACTCCGCACATACTACATGAGCATAGATTCCCCACACTCCGCACATACTACATGAGCATAGATTCCCCACACTCAGCACATAACTGTGCATGGATTCCCATAGACTTGATGGGCTTTGAGAACTGAATGAGGGCTATGTAGCTATATAACGAAACTCTTTGTCAACACTGTAGAGTGTACAGTAGACCTATATTTACTTTGGACTGACTTTCTGGATTTTGGAATTTGCACCGTTTTTGAACCCTCTTTTTGCTCGCCGGCTTGATTTTGTCTCAATAGTGCTCGATGTTGTCATTGATGACTGTAGCACTCTGATTTTTGTTATTGTTGTTGTTATTGACTATATTTACGACTATATTTAGCGACATATTTCAAGAGAGTTTATTATTAAAAACTGACGCTACAAACAATAGTGTTATGAACACATGGCGCGACGTAAACAATGTACAATAAATTTACATACAGACGAATTCAGTAGAAAAATCTGTTAGAAAGAGAGGTAAGACGAGAAATATAGCAGGTTAAACAATAAATTATGACAATATTTCAGTGATAAATGAACATAAAATACAGAATTATTTATATATTGGCAAAGTCATTCGCTCAAAGACGTCATCAGCATCCGCTTCCTTTCTCATCTTAGTCTTGACCTCATCTTACGTCCTTGACATCACCTTAGCCTTGACCTCATCTTACGTCCTTGACATCACCTTAGCCTTGACCTCATCTTACGTCCTTGACATCACCTTAGCCTTGACCCCATCCTACGTCCTTGACATAAATTTAAGCTTGACTTTAGCCTACGTCCTTGACATCACCTAACCTTAACCTCAGCCTACGTCACTGACATCAACTTAACCTTGACCTCATCTTACGACCTTGACATCACCTTAGCCTTGACCTTATCCTACGTCATTGACATCACCTTACACTTGACCTTATCTTACGACCTAGATATCACCTTAAACTTGACCTCATCTAACGTCCTTGACATCATCTTCTGGTGTGAAATCGGACGTTAAGTCTTGATTGTATTGTAATCTCTTTATTAATACAGGCACAAATAAACCAAAACCATTTCAATCAATACATACACTAAATTAATATAACAGAATAATCTGAAATTGGACCATTTACTATATACAGTCTTAATGGCAGGGAATTTAGCGTTCATTTGAAGTAAACATCAGGAATAGTTTAAAATTATTCACCTGAACGTTCAAAATACCATAATAATTATACCACCACTCTTAATATTAACCTTATGTTTATTGTCGACTTATATAAAAACTTATAAAGAATGTAAACGAATTTTAGTGATTATTTACAACACATCTAAAGAAAATGAAATTATAGTTACAACTTCTTGAGGAATGTGGAAGGGTTATGTTTACTCGATAATAACGTTCAATAGTCCGTATAGATTTTATGACTTTCATAATTGCCATTACACTGTAATGACTTCATAAAAATAAATAATTACTAATATTACAAAGTTGTAATTCAAAAAAGAATATTACAGAAAACATCAAGATAATATATTTGTTGATTGAGGCCGCTTGGAGACCATTGTAACAGTTGTCATGGAAACTGTTGTGAAACGAAGCCAAACCTAGAGACATATGGAGCACATGAGCTGCACAGACACTTACAGATCTACTGTTGTCTGTGACAACATTGAGCACTGTAAGAGAGCTCATCTTTCACACTATGGAAAAGTCTCTCTCTATCTTTAACAGGCGCGAATCAGTATGTGCGGGGTTCAAATCCTGGGTTCGCCCGTCGCTTACATCGCTTTCGAGTGAGGAAACTGACCTTAGCAGTAGTTTTACCATTGTCTTTCATCATTGTTACATAGAGATTAAATGTAAGGCTGTGAATAGAATTGGCTGTAAAAATTATATGCCATGGACCTGCCGTTAGGCACGTTCATGGCATATAATTGTTACAGCCAATGAATTATTATTATTAATTATTATCAATTTGCCTTTAATTGTTGCAGCCAATTAACAAAACAGTAAAAGAGATTACAAAAACTGCATTTAACTAAGAATTAAGCAATAATCAAGGTTTATTTCACGAATAATCAGTTATTAATTATTAATAATTTAAGAATTAATTAATTGATTTCAGCTGATTTTTATCCATCAACTAGTTGTTCCATCCAGTTGGTGGACTTGAAGTACTCCGGGACGTTGTCGTCCAGCCTGGCGATGATCTTGTAGATAGCTTTCTTCCAGGAGGGTTCCTGATCCCGCTCCGCCTGTATGGACTTGAAGAACTCCCGTAGAGTGGCCTGCACTGTCATCCTGAAGTTATCAGGAACCTGGAAGATACAAGCGTGGAATGAGTTGTTAGGCGAGAAAAGAAGAAAATAATCTCTCTCTCTCTCTCTTAGTGCACTGCCTGCTGGCAGGTCCATGATATATAACGCCTCCACTCTCAAGAAAATAATAATGTATGTTAAAAATAGCTAAGGTTAATAATAATAATAATAGAGATTTAACGTTCGCTTCCTCAGCCAGGTAAATGTCTGTTATGTCAGTTTCCTCAATCGAAAGCGGTGTCAGTGACGGGAGAGCCCAGGATTTGAACCCCGCATATACTGATCCGCGGTCGAGTATCTTACCGACGTCGTCACTGACTCCAGCCGTAATATCATAACGTCAGTTACTTTCTAATGTTCCATGAACAGAGTTATAGAAATATATTTTATATATAGCACTCATACACCTAATTACACAAAAGTAATTCTTATACATGTATGATGCAGGTACTACGGCTCTAATCCTCTTATAAATATGTCACCAATTGTTTTATTGTAAATATTCTGTTGAGCTAAACAATTATACTCTTTTATCTGTCCATCACTGTCTGCTTGTCGATATCTCTGTCTGTCTATCTGTCTGTCTGTCTGTCTCTCTGTTTCTCTCTCTCTCCCTCTCTCTCTCTCTCTCTCTATCTCAGTCATGATATAAAAACAATCAACGTCAGATCAGTAGTCAGGAAGAGAGAAGAGGTAATCTATTATCAGCGGCACGAGGAAGAGGAGGAGGAGGAGGGGGAGGTTAGTGATTTGGTATTCATGACTCGCGAGCATCATCCTCACGAGCAGTCGAGCGTGACACCTTAGCGTGTCCACTCAGGCGTGACAGGCGTGACCCGGCTCGTGGCATCAGGTGAGCGACGAGGATTGTCAGGTAAATACAGCATGAGCTCCTCGCAATGCTGGACTCCCAGTCAAAATATCATTTCGTTAACCTTTACAATTTCGCTCGAAAAGCAACGACAAACACAAATTGCATAGCAAATTAAATCTTTAATGGAAACGCAAAGCTATTTAATATGACTCAGAATACAATTTATATCAGCCAAACGTGACTTACAATATAAGATAAAAAAGTATAAACTTACATAAGAGAGGATTTATCTGATTTTTTATTGTACAAGTAAGAGTATACAAATAATAAAATAGATAATAAATAATAAAAATAAGTAGTAGGTGTGCGGCAGGCCTTAGCGAGATTCTGAGTGGGTAGGAGACAAGTGAGAGGGGTAGGTAAAGAAGGTGAGGGAGGAAAAGGGTAAAACGTCAGAAGATGGTCAAGGAATACAATGGACAATCACTCAGCCCCGGGGGACAGATTTCATTTACCCTCAGCACGCGACCGCTGATTCTGTAAACCGTTATACGTTAAGTAATATCATTAACATTGCCAGTAAAATCACTTGCAGCGTTACGTTACCGCATTAACAGCTCTCAGACATTTAACTACAACGCTTCATCATATCACTCTCATTAATTAAACAACATCTTGACAATTTATTATAAATTAACCACTAACAACTTTTAAATGAATATTGTGCGGTGTTCAAATCCTGTGCTCGCCCTTCAGCGAAATCGCATTCGAATGAGGAAACTGACGTTTAGATTTAAATTTAGCTTTACCAGCTTTTATCTCTATAAGCTTAATCTCAAAACACTGACGACACTTATTTCAGGACATCCGCCTGACACTAACCTATGTCACACCTAATCTCTATTAAAAACTTTAAGAATACAACTGTTAATTTATAATATTCCGAAGTCCATTATTACCATTAGAGGTTGGTCCGGTGTAAAACAATCCTGGAAATGCATCTTATCAATTCACAGCCCCCCCACACCCACACAATCATTTCACCAATCCATACATCCACCCGTCTATTCCACCCCATCCATACACCCACCCGTCTATTCCACCCCATCCATTCGTCTCCAGGAAAAAGAATGCCTCGGGCGTTCACCTTCTGAACGTAGACACTTAATATCAACTTGACATCATCCCAGCTTTACCATTGTTCAGTGTCGTCACTGACTCCTTACGTGATCTCCTCTAACTCTCTCTCCCTTTCTCTCTCTTTCTATTTCTCTCCTCTTTTTCTCTCTTCTCTCTCTCTCTCTCCCTTTCTCTCTTTCTCGCTCTCTTTCTTTCTCTTCTCTCTCTCGCTCTGTCTCTCTCTCTCTTCTCTCTCTCCCTTATCTCCTTCCTCTCTCTCTCTCTCTCTCTCGCTCTCTTTCGTTCTTTTCTCTCTTTCTCTCTCTCTCTGCTCTCTTTCGCCTTTCTCTCTCTCTTCTCTCTTTCTCTCGTTCTCTCTTTCTCTCTTCTCTCTTCTCTTTCTCTTCTCTCCTTTCTCTCTTCCCTCTCACTCCCTTTATCTATCTCTCTCCCTGACTCTCTTTCTTTCTCTTCTCTCTTCTTTCTCTCTCTCTCTCTCTCTCTCTTTCTATCTCTCTCTTTCTCTCCCTTTCTCTCTCTCTCTCGCTCTCTTTCTTTCTCTTTCTCTTTCTTTCTCTCTCTCTTTCTTTTTTTTCTCTCTCTCGCTCTCTTTCTTCCTTTTATGTGTTTTCTTTCTTCTTTGTTGTTTTTCAAAGTCATATAGACAGTCTACAACACTAGGACTACAAATAGCATTGCGTGGAGCTATCAATCAACTTCTATATCAATGTCCATTATGAATTTAAATAACGTTACACCAAACACCACTATGCGACACTACACGACACTACACGACCTTACATCACACCACACGACACTAAGTACTTGTATGTAGACACCACACGACACTAAGTACATGTATGTAGACACCACAAGACACTAAGTACTTGTATGTAGACACCACACGACACTAAGTACTTGTGCGTAGACACCACACGACACCACACGGCACTAAGTACTCATATGTAGACACCACACGACACTAAGTACTTGTATGTAGACACCATACGACGCTTAGTACTTGTATGTAGACACCGCACGACGCTAAGTACTTTATTTAGACACCACACGCCACTAAGTACTTGTATGTAGACACCACACGACACTACACGACACCACACGACACTAAGTACTCATATGTAGACACCGCTCTCTTGTCTATATATCAGAGCCGACCTGGCTAATCAGTTTCTCAGTAATTTAAAGCCGCTCTCGACTTTGAAAGGAAATTCATTTGTCTCAGCGCGCACTTAGGCCGTAGCGAATCCGTGAGACATTCATTAAAGCGCATTATGTTAAACAGTCTTTCTAATCATGAGAGAAAGCTGCGAGAAAAAGGTGTTTAGCTAGAATTACAAATGATAATTTTATACGAGTAGAAAGGGAGTGACTGATTTCTGTTAGTTTTGCTTGTCTGATTGTGTAACAAGGAATTGGTTGTGGTTAGATTTCACTTAAGTTTTCATTACTTACAGATCTGACATAGCTCTGCCTAGCGGCGTGCCTTTGAGTTAGAGTGAGAGAGAGAGAGAGACGCAGAGAGAGAGAGAGAGAGAGAGAGAGAGAGAGAGAGAGTGAGAGAGAGAGAAAGAGAGAGAAAGAAAGTGAGAGAGCGAGAGAGAGAGAGAGAGCGAGAGAGAGAGACCACTATTAAGTGGCTCAGAAACAAGGCGTAATATCATAAATCCTAAACAAAGAAGCAGCAAACAAGTGCGTCTGTAATATATAAGATGAATCAAAGTATATAGATCTTCTTTCACAATTCTTGACGCTGCTCATATACCAATAATAATTCAATTAAACTTCTTATGAAGTCATCTGCAGTTTAATTATTTCTAACGGAAGACAACTCTCTTTCTCTTAGTGCACTGCTTACTGGCAGGTCCATGGTATATAACGCCTCCGCTCTTCTCTGTCTTCCGCCTTCCTCTTAATTTCCACATATGAGTGGGTTTTTAAATCTCCTAACATACCTTATTTCGGCCTACCTCTGCCACAACTAGCGAAAACACCTAACGGTATTAAATTTGACGACAGCAGCCGCTATAATGGGTGATTTAAAGTATACCTCACCCACCCAGGGGCTAGCGACGTCTTCGTATTAACTGACTGAACTCACTAGGGTCGATCCCGGAGGGGCATTATGCCCCCGGGCCCTAAGATGATGGCCTGCCGACAGGGCAATTAACCGAACCCATTTAATCTGTAACGGGGCAGGCGAGTGACAGTGATTTAAATCAGGCCCATATGTTACACGCTAGAAACAATGAAGCCCCTGGTCATGTACAGAATGCTGTCATAGTGACATAAGAAACTATACTGTAGCCATGACCTCAGGAAAATAGAAAAATTAAAAGTTATAGTAATTATCTAGGGCATGCAGTGAAAGCATGGCAGTCGCTTATTACACTGTATAATAATAACAACAACAATTAGAGTGCTACTGTCATTAATGACAACACCGAGAACTATTGAGACAAATCCAAGCCGGTTAGCAAAAAGAAGGTCCAAAAAGGGTGTAAATTCAAAAATCCAGAAAATCAGTCTAAAGATACTGGGAATTAAAGAAAAGGAGGTTTACATGCTGGTCGCAACTCATGGACACTGGATGGAACAGAAAGATGAAAAAGGAAGGTCTTCAACCGATTGGGTCAGTTCTTCCTAAGCTTTTATCATTTTATTATCTTTTAAATTTTAATATATATGGTTATTTAAACTTAACATACAAATCTTTATGTGCATTACCATTTCAATATATTTTAAATATACCTTAAATACCTTTTAATATCAATTATACTTTCGATATAAAGCAGGTAGATTAATTATAATCTAACTCCTATTACAATTGTTACAACTGTTGCAAGTAACTTCTGTTACATTAATTTTGTGACGGTAGCTCGAGTGTGTCGAGTCGTCTTGAAGAGAAGCCTTGTGCTTCTGAACCTTGACGGTAAACACACTACAACGTACCTATAATCTAAATGTTAGAATTTGTCACAATAATCTCTTAAATTTTCAGTTAACGCAATATATATTACGTTCATTTCTTGAAGTCAATTGGTAATAAAGGTATAAGATTAAGTTATTTTTTAAAGATTTATTTTTTAAAAGAAGACTGATGACGTCAATGCACGCGCATGCGCAGTGAGAAGCATCCATTTAGAAGAGTCACGTGACCTTCTCCCATCTTTCTTGTTTTTGTTCTTAGTAGATAAGAGCAGAGTAACGTAGAGCTCAGTATCTTAGTGGCATAGAATGGCCTGTAGGCTTAGTGCTTAGTGGCATAGAGTGGCCTGTAGGCTTAGTGGCATATACTGGCTTAGTGGCATAGACTGTCTTAGTGGCGTAGACTGTCTTAGTGGCGTAGACTGGCTTAGTGGTATAGACTATCTTAGTGGCGTAGACTGGCTTAGTGGTGTAGACTGGCTTAGTGGCGTAGACTGGTTTATTTGCTCAAAATTATCTAGTGAGAGGACTGGCTGAATAAAAGTACGAAGAGTACTAGAAACACAAGTACTTTAGGATGAGTACATATCGAAGTATTAAGATAAGTATCGCAAACACAAGTAAACTAAATAGTACAAAACATTAGCATATACACATAGCTACTGCAGGATGCGCTGCTAAGCACTAAGATCTAATACAATATAATATAAGATCTGTTGAAGATCTAATACAATATAATATAAAATCTGTTGAAGATCTAATACAATATAATATAAAATCTGTTGAAGATCTAATACAATATAATATGAAATCTGTTGAAGATCTAATACAATATAATATAAAATCTGTTGAAGATCTAATACAATATAATATAGGATCTGTTAAAGATCTAATACAATATAATATAGGATTTGTTGATGTACGCAGATTATAACGATGTTCTCTATTGTGGCGTATTGTTTGTAAAGAGAGCCAATTAGCGGCTTCAGTTTATTCAAACAATGATAGTACAACATTGATCAGTTTACATTGGAGATGTGGGTTTTCTCCCATCAATTCACAAATCCTATCAAATCTCCATCAGCCTTAACAATCATTTAAAAGTACACTTCTTAGACTAGATTAAGTCCTGATTGGTACAAATATACTTTAATTATGAGTTGACTTGTAATAAGTCTTATATTAATATTACACTAGATTTAAAGATGACTTAGTTATTTTAATCAGGTGCGTTAATGCCTCAAGATGAGGTCTGATATAGGTGGTTAGTAATATTTTGTCTTAATTGTGTGTTCATTAATGTTCTACAAATGTGTTTTTGTAATGATAGCGTTTCTTATAAAGTCTGAATATTATGTTTTTTTAATGGTTAGGTGTCATTAAGTCTTAAAAAGGTGTCTTTGGAATGATAAGGTGTCTTAATGTTTTAATAGTGTCTTACTGTATTATGTAAGGAGATCCATAGACACGTTATGCGTAGCGAAGAAATAAAAAAACCCCGCATTATTTCAAAAATATATTTTAAATTTATGATTAAGACATCTGTCACATTGCCTGTACAACTAAGGATAGCTTATTGTAAACTATAGAACTGAAATCAACACTAGACAGATATACGACCAGTAAGATAGGGCAGGCATTAACATAGGATTAGAGAGTCAGGAAGCATTTATATGCATGTTTAAGAAATATAAAATATTTATAATTTTTTAAAATAAATTTATTTTTTTATAAATTTATTTATAATGTGGGTATTAGCTACATGATTAATTAGTACAGTATCAATTAAACTTACGATGACAAATTGGAGTATGATTTATATAAGACTAAATTCTGTAGTATTAATGGTCTAATAATAACAATAATATCAATAATAATAATAATAACAATAATAATAATAATAATAATATCATATCAATAATAATAATAATAATAATAATAATAATAATCATAATCATCAACATCATCATAGTCATAACCATAATCATCATCATAAATATAATAATCATAATAGTAAAAATAACCACAAAAATAAAAATAAAAACAATAATGCAGTTTGTTTCCGTGGTACGTTTAGTGACAAAGCATTTCGGAGTGGAGGGAAGATTAAAAGGAGAGAAGATTAAAAAGGAATCCCCTTTTTAGGGGATAAAAAATATAGATACAAATATTTACAAAATAATAAATAATAATCTCTCTCTCTCTCTCTCTCTCTCTCTCTCTCTCTCTCTCTCTGTCCCTCTCTCTGTCCCTCTCTCTCAGGCTCAATATTTGTCTATTATCTATATTTTCTATCTTTATAGATGTCATTATTAAGAAAGACTACGTGACAGAGAGCGCCATCCATTCAACTGCTATTATTAGTATAATAATTATCTTTTCTTGTCGCAAGAGGCGCCACGTGTTAAATAAAGAATTAACATCATCTTTAATCTTAACCGAGTGTCTACCTATAGAAGTCACCACGATAAACTTCTGTAACTAGAACTCACTACACAGCTAATCGTTTCAATTACTCTAGCTGAAAAATAAATTAAAAATTGTCTTCAATTTTTTATTTAAAAGACAAATAATAGTTGTTGCAGAGAGTGACCAACGTCAAAAAAGGGCCTTCGGTTGTTGAGCGCTAAGATTCTGAATGGAATGATATGGGCATATTGTGATTGGTGTGGGACAGAGAGGATTGGAGAAGGTCTATTCGTATCCCGACCCTGGTTAAGCTGGGATTTTAGGGAAGAAGAAGAAGAAGAATAAGAAGAAGAAGAACATGGTGACGACGATGATGATGATGATTGTAGAAAGAGAGGCAGAGCTAGGACATTGCAGTTGCTTACCTCCATAGATGAAAAAAGCCTTCTTACCAAAAATATAGAGACGCTAAAAACGCGTTTTTTCTCAAAAAAATAAAAAACGTAAAAAACGTACGTTGAAAAAAAACGTTAGTAGCGTACAAGTCGGCTTGCATATATATTACTATGCCTTCATTCCATAACACTAAACAATTTTATTACAACTAGACTTGATCTAAAAGTTCTAAAGTATGTTCATAGACTTCATACAAATATAAACAAATACTTTCACGTCAAATACAGCCACACTGTCAGTTGTTCATAATTATCAATACAAGAAAATTTAACTTTAACGGTTTACGCTTTTTTATGTTATTTATTTTATAAAAAATAAAAAAAGTAAAAAACGCGCTTTTTTGCAGATATAAAAAACTTAAAAAACGTTTTTTTCATCTATGCTTACCTCAATCTGATTGTTTCTGTTGTAGTGTAGGACTAGGATCCGGTAGAGCTCGGACTCTCCTGTGATGATCAGTTCCATTGGACTCTGCACCCCCTCAGTGATAGCCTGTCTAGCGTACTTCTCCATCTGAATGTAGTAGAACTCCCTGAAAATACGATTAGTAATTGACAATTTATTACTAAATCAATCAATTAGTCAGGACACTCCGTGTGGCGAGGACCCGGATAGTAAATTCTTATAGATAGTTACCGAGATTGATTGATTGATTGATTGATTGATATAATTTTATGTGTGTGTCTAGTCTCTATAAATAAGATGATCGATTAACTACTAAACTAAATAATAAAGGTTTAAAGTCCGAATCAAATCAAGCAATCAATTAGAAAATCAATCAATCAATCAACCGATTTAATCAATCAATTTGACGTATTATTAGAGAAAAATACTGATATAGAGTATGACATACTGCATGACGAGGGCAGTTTATTACAAAACAGGCAATTGACAATTATCCATAACAACATCGAGCACCACTTACAGAGATCAGCTTCAAATATGCTGTTCAATACTGCTCGTAATTCAGTGTTTAACAGATAAACCTTAGCTCACTCCACATTATCACTTCAAGCTTTCACTTCAAGCTTTAAGTGCTGAGTACTGAAACTGTATATAAACCTTAGTTCTATACTCTCACTTCAGGATTTAAGTGCTGAGTACTGAAACTTTATATTGCTCACTTTCCCCGCATCAACAACAGGAGAGAATCTTATCCTATGCTTCCATTTATAAATTAAGTACAATTTTTGAATGGCGCACTTGTTTAAGACTTTCATAGGGGTAACAAGAGTAGCCTACTTAGCATCATGCTCGGACATGGAAGCGAACGTTAAATCTTTGGAACACATGAAATTGCCTTTTTAAAATGTCTACATTCATCTCATGTATGCTCCGCATGAAAACGCGTGCGGTTGTTGACGGGTTGACGTCAGTTGATTCATTTATTAACTCAACAAAAGCTCATCTCTTTTCATTCGTTGATTGCATGGCTACTCTCTCGGCAGATGCTTATAAAACAAATTCAAGTCTTCGTATGATAAAATCGATAAAGCGATGCTGTAGACGTTGATGAAGATTAATTGAGGATGCTTTCTGTGGCCAACAATCAATTAAACACACAATGGCAACACGAAAATCGATCAACTTACACAAGATAAAGAGAGAGATCGATATAGTTTAGTGAGAATAGAAAATTACTTAGAGAAAATTTTCGTAGGCGAGAGATTTGTCTGCCGGTAGAACAGATGTGATTTCTAGCGGAAGACAATGTTTTATTAGGCGAGAGAAATGTCTCTCTCTAGGCAGAAACAGATGTGATGTCTAGAGAAAGACATCGTTTGATAATTATCGAACGGTTACTATTAATTGACAAGACACGTTTAGAAATATTGCATTAATCATTCACGAGACGTAAATGTGAATTTTAATCTCGAAGAACAGAAAGCGATTAGTTGCATTTATTTCGATTGATGGGATTTAAAAATATCAGCCATAATTAATAATGTCTCCTCTCTTCTCTGTCTTCCATGTTCCTTTTCCACATATAAATTGATCTTTAAATCTTCTAAAATACCTAATCTCGGTCAGCCTCTGAACCTCTGCCTCTTTTTCCTTCCTTTCTGCCTTCTATGACCTCTTTACTAGACTCCCCTTAGAATGTGTCCTATCAGCTCTTCTTTCTATTTCTTATAGCTTTGATCGATTGTCCATCGGCACCAACTCTCTCCAGAACTTCTTCGTTTGCAGCTTTCTTGATCCACTTATAACTATAAATTTCTATTTTTTTCTAATCCAGGATAAAATAGTAACGGTTAAATATAAAAAAATTGTAACAGTTAAAAATAAAAAATTATAACGGTTAAGCTTCAATTGTTCTAATGAAGAACAGACGACAGAAATGCCCCTATGTTGATCATGGGCACGGCAGAGGTACCCCATGCAATGAAGTTGGTATATATATATATATATATATATATATATATATATTATTATATATTATTATAATAATATATATATATAGCTATAATATATATAAGATAAAATGCCCCTATAGCTTATGAAGGCTGGAGTTTTATTGTTCCGCTAGATTTCGCCAGTAATCTTAATTACCATATTCATTACCATTACAAATCTGCTACAGATATGTCACAACGTCTCAAGAATCGATCAGACAATAACTCACACAGTTCTACAGGCTAGAAACACTAGGTAAAGCTCGACCTATTCGAGTTGTTGACAGGAAGGAAATGATTTTACGCGTGACCTAAGCGTGACGTGACGTGTCAAAGTGTTAACTCTGCCACAAACTGTCTCCATAGGCACATGTACGAGATATATGTAAATCAAGAAATAAATCTCTGCCAGCTTAGTGTCTCACACATAGCGATAAATAATATGACCTTAATGAATATTTAGTAATGAATATTCAGTGTGTGCGTGGTTCAAATCCTGGGCTCTCCCGTCACTGACATCGCTTTCGAGTGAGAAACTGACGCTAAAATTAACTTTACCAGCTTTAATGCTTTTAATTATGAGTAATTTTAACCAGCCAGCCTTGCGTAATTGAGCTGATACACATTATAAAAGACACATTATTAATGCAGTAAATAAATAAATGTTTCATTGAATAAAGAATGTAACAATTATATATTTGAAAATAGGTAAAAGGAAACGTATATTAATAAGTTAACAAATAAATGTAACATGAAGCTTTAGATGTTCTATTGTAGAATTATTCATATGTCGATGTCAATGTGATTATAATTTAAGAGAATCACACCGTAGTACTGATGGATACAAACACTACAGATTAGGCCATATTTAAAAAGAGGCCCTTTTTTATAGAGAGACCCTATGTATAGAGAGGCCCTTTTTATAGAGAGACCCTATTTATAGAGAGGCCCTATTTATAGAGAGACCCTATTTATACAGAGATCCTATTTATAGATTTGGTCCTGTCTAGGCCATTTTTAAACGGCTTTAAGATCTACTCAAGTGCCGTAGCGCTGCTGTTGGTGTAGGAAAGATACATGATTTGAGCTTGCATGGATTGTAACAATATAGATTTATTGATTGATTGATAGATTGGTACCTGCTACTTATCTAGTACCTGTAATGTTATATATATATATATATATATATATATATATATAAATATATATATATATATAAATATATATATATATATATAATTATACTATAAATCTATATAATGTAATTATAATAATATATATATATATGTAAATATAGGCCACTATATATATATATATATATATATATATATATATATATATATATATATATATATATATTCTTGCTGAATTGTAGAATTATTGTTTTACAGGTTTGAACGAGACAGCTGACTGATCTTATATGCAGCAAAGGCTCTTTATTATTCAGTTCTTTCTCAGACTGAACATTTGATGCGAGGCTTGGGATCAGAGGCGAGCATTAAGACATCTGTTGAGATAGCTCCGCCCACGTGCCTATATACACGGCTTTTATAAGAATGGGCGTGGCTTGTTGTCATCAGCTCAATAACATTAGCTTAGAGCAACGGGGACTGCACTTGTTCACAAGAGTCGACTAAAGTATATATTAATTAAAGCAGGATCTCAGAATTAATACTTTGCAATCAATAACAATTTAGCAAAGACAGCAACACTAAGATGTTCTTACTTGATATACTCTCATTACGCAATAATTACGAGCATTATGAGTAGGAATATGTATCTTAAACCCGCCATTGGAATGTATAATAGTTAACTAGAACACACGTTGCACGTTGTTCTGTGTGCTCAAAGGAGAAAGAGAGAGAGAGAGAGAGAGAGGGAGAGAGAGAAAGAGAGAAAGAGAGAGAGAGAGAGAGAGAGAGAGAGAGAGATAGAGCGATATATATACGGCAGTACCAGATTGCTCTAGAAATCTTTGTGCAATGAATGCATAGACATATAATTAAATAGATAGCGACAGATGTCCGAGAAAGATTGTAAGACTCCACTGCTAGGCTAGAAATGTTTGCTTGTCACGCAGGTAACACATAGGGGTATATAAACATACATCTGAGGGTATCTATACATACACGTACATCTGAGGGTATATAGACATACACATGAGGGTATCTACACATACACATGAGGGTATCTACACATACATCTGAGGGTATTTAGACATACACATGAGGGTATCTACACATATATCTGAGGGTATCTACACATACATCTGAGGGTATTTAGACATACACATGAGGGTATCTACACATATATCTGAGGGTATCTAGACATACACATGAGGGTATCTACACATACAATTGAGGGTATATAGATATACACATAAGGGTATCTACACATACACGAAGGGGTATCTAGACATACACATAGGGGTATCTACACATAGACATGAGGGTATCTACACATACACATAGGGGTATCTACACATACATATGAGGGTATCTACACATACACATGAGTGTATCTACACATACACATGAGGGTATCTACACGTACACATGAGGGTATATCTACACAAACAAATGAGGGTATCTACACATACACAAAGGGGTATCTAGACATACAGATTAGGGTATATAGACATACACATGAGGTTATCTACACATACACATGAGGGTAAATAGACATACAGAGGAGGGTGTATACACATACAAATGTTGGTATATAAACCATTAAGCAAAGATACGTAGAAAATCACTAATTATGGTAAAACACTATCTAGGCACATCATTCAGGCACTATCTAGGCACATCATTCAGGCACTATATAGGCACATCATTTAGGTACGTCTACGACAAAGGCACATCGTTTAGGCACTATCTAGGCACATCATTCAGGCACTATCTAGGCACATCATTCAGGCATTATATAGGCACATCATTTAGGTAGGTCTACGACAAAGGCACATCGTTTAGGCACGTCAGGGGCGCATCAAATATCAATCAATCCTTAAGAACAACTCTTATCAATTTATCAAGATCACAGCTATAGCTGGATTACTCCGGAACATCTATTCTGTTCATTTAAATCTGTTCATTTAGAGAGCTACGGCACAAATTCCTTACTCTCTGCCATATTATCATAGAGCTTTCTGTGGCTGGAGCCAGTGGCAATGTCGGTAAGAACGCGGATTAGTATGTGCGCGGTTCAAACCCTGGGCTCGCCCGTCACTGACATGGCTTTCGAGTGAGGAAACTGACGTTAACATTAGCTTTACCAGCTTTTTATTAGCTTTACCCGTGTGATTAGGAAGACTGTACCTAACACCACATGCATGTTTAAGCTGACTGAATACTTGAATAGTCTGTTAGATTGTTCTACTAGTTAACACACAATCTTAACGAACAAACACGATAACTTTTATAAAAGTTAATCAATTAAATAACTACTACCTCTATTTGATCGATCGATTGATCGATTGATTGAGAAAAAGTCGGCTCATATTTCGAAGAGGGTCACTGGAGGAGTAGCAATTCGACCGATAAAATGAGGAGTAGCATTCGACAGATGAAATGAGCTCAAATGTTTAGAAGGCTCTCTCGCCCCAGGCATCTCACGTTCTCGCAACAGATGACCAATCACCCCCTCCACCAGGAATAAACTCAGATGAGTGATACGGGGGGGAGGGGTTAAGTTGTCGAGAAAAAACAAACGCCTTCTGGATAAGGTCACATAAATATGACCCCATCAGCGCCGCGAATTGTTGTCATGCGCAACAGTAGCGGCTTCAAGTGAAACTCTAGTTCACTACGAGATTATCTTCTAGCTGATCAGTTAAAGGAGGGTGCATGTAAGATAACAGTTTATTAATAACGGAATGATTATGTGATTCGAAGTCATACAACAGGAAAATTTAGAATAGTGCGATGTTATTATAACTAATTTGTTACAGTGATTTAATAAATTAACGTGCAACTCTACCGAGCGCTAAATGGAATAGCTAGCGTGAATATAGACGATGATGAAAAGTGACTCGTATAAACAAATAAGTGCAAGTGAGTTCCAATTTTTGCTGATTTACTTTACTGTATGTTCTGCACTACTTCTTATATTCAGATATGATACCATTATTTAGCATCTCTATTCTCCTGCTTAACCTCTCAATGGTTTCTTTATCTCTCCGCACTAACACGAATACTAGAAGATAGTAGCCTAATCTTTATAAATCACGATTCTCTCTGTTGCTTTGACGCAGCACTGCACTTCTAGATGAACTATACTGCTCCGTTTCGAAGGTTCGTGTAAATGGCGGTGGGGTAAGAGGTCAGAGGTCGTAGGTCACAGCCCGGGTCAGGCTGGAACGGTCAAGCCTAGTAGCTGGGTAAAAGGCACGGTCGGGTCGAGGGTATAGGACCGAGTCCCTGACGACGCTAAGATGCTGAAACAATGCGCGGTCGTGAAAGCTTGACAGTTCTGTGTGTGACACTTGCGAGGAAAGAATGGGTGTTAAGATGCGCGGTCATATTTATATGCGAACTTTGTGAGGAAAGAATGGGTGTTAGGTTGCAGTGTGTTTAACGTCAAGGTCAGAAGCACAAGGCTTCTCTTCAAGACGACTCGACACACTCGAGCTACCGTCACATAATTAATGTAACAGAAGTTACTTGCAACAGTTGTAACTTGTAACAGTTGTAACAACAGTTGTAACTGGGTTGAATTGGGTTGAATGGGTGTTAAGATGCGAGGTCATATATATATATATATATATATATAATATATATATATATATATATAATATATATATATATATATATATTATATAGATATATATGCGAACTTTGTGACCCAAAAAGGGTGTTAAGATGCGCGGTCATATTTATATGCGAACTTTGTGAGGAAAGAATGGGTGTTAAGATGCGCGGTCATATTTATATGCGAACTTTGTGAGGAAAGAATGGGTGTTAAGATGCGCGGTCATATTTATATGCGAACTTTGTGACGAAATAGAAGGGTCATATTCATATTTGATGCGCGGTCATATTTATATACGACATTTGTGAGGAAATAAAAGAGTGTTAAGATGCGCGGTCATATCCGAGAGATTTGTGAAAGTATTAGGGCCAAGAGTTAGGTAACGGTAACCAGGCAACCAAGAATTGTACGGTAACCAGGGACAAAGCATTGAAGTGAAATAGCTTGTTAGATTAGATCCGCGAATCCTAATTAAATTAAATTTAATGAATATCTCCTGATGAAGGGCATAGTTCATAGGGCATAGTACTTAAGAGTCTGCAAGTGATGGTGCGAGTTGATAATGTAATTAACAAATAGGCGAATACTACCATTAATTATTAGCCGCTTAAAGCGTAGGCTATACAAGAATCTGCTTAAATGGAATGTTTCTTTAAAAATAATAAATTTCTTTTCACGAGGACATCTATAAAGAACTGAAACATCGTAGTAAGTTAAAAAAGAGAGTCAAGACACGGAACCTAATGGCATACAGAGTCTGTTTAAGCACTGCCGATAAGAGCTTTGGAGCTTAGAAGTTATCTACTTGGGGCTGATTGCAAGCAATTGTCGTTGAAATGGACAACATTATGTAGAAGCGTTACTATAGCTAGAAACTTTAAAAATCAAGATGGCAGAGAACACGCCCCATATATCTCTAGCAGGACCGTTCATAATTAACCCTCTGAGATACTATATTTAAAAACCTGCTACGTTCTCATCGAGAAAAGTTAAATCTTCGAGTTCATATATACGATTCTGTTGTCATCTTCTAATACAGATTTTGGCTCTAAATTCTTACCGATTGATTGATTGTGTGATTGATTTAATGATTGATTGATGCTTTATGCTTTTCCTTCAGGTTTTCTCTCATCCGTTAAAAGCCTCTAGATAGAAGCTGGTCTGTTTTATCATCTCAGTGTACACGGTTAGACATAAATAAGTTATCTGAACCAATAACAAGTAAAGTAACATAAGCTTTCGTCGTTTATCCTGCTTGCTCTCTTTCTTTCGATTAAAAGCGGACTTTATGTATTTATTATGTATTTATTAGTAATATTATATTAGATTATATATTTATTTAGTAATATTTTAGCGGATAACAGTTTTTGAAAATGAAAGCAATCTTTATCTTCACATTCTTGCTCTTATCACAGCTTATCAATATCTCGTGATCTTACAGTTAATTGTAATATTCAAACAGAAGCTACTTTGACTTTATTTCAATGTAAAGTACAGTGAAACAGTAATTGGCACTTCAGTCTCTCAATATCTTTCAATCTTCTCTCGCATCTTTACTGGAACAATACTTTGTTTCCACTCAACCGTTCCTTTATAAGTTCTTTCTTTTATTTCTTCCGTTCCCACCCACAGCGAAGTTCGTTTTCTTTGTATCGCCGTTGACTGTCATAATCCAAATAAAGAAATGAAACAAGAGCGGAGTGTGATGAGCCGAGTGGTGCGGGAAGTACTGTTCAATACCGTTCAATATCATTAGTTTAAATTTTTGCAGTTAGTTTATCGAAGTCTCTAGAGAATTATATAACAATATTCAGCTCTATACCACCAGCTACACCACCAGCTATACCACCAGCTATACTACCAGCTACACCACCAGCTATACCACCAGCTACACCACCAGCTATACCACAAGCTAAGCCACTAGCTAAATCACCAGCTATATCACCGCTATACCATAAGGCATCAGTTATACCACCAGCTATATCACCAGCTACACCACCAGCTACACAACTAGCTATGTCACCCGCTACACCACCAGCTAAACTATAGTCAGCTCTATACCACCGGTATCACCAGTAAATTCTTAGACTGAATAGTGAACTGCTGATTCTTTAAAACTCAAACTTGAAGTCTAAACTGCCTAACATTTAATCTTAGCATAGTTACA
Organism: Enchytraeus crypticus; assembly: GCA_905160935.1. Lineage (NCBI taxonomy): Eukaryota > Metazoa > Annelida > Clitellata > Enchytraeida > Enchytraeidae > Enchytraeus > Enchytraeus crypticus. The sequence continues at coordinate 1,498,088 of CAJHZI010000449.1, read as the reverse complement.
GGACCTACGAATGTCAGATCTATCAGGCTGGTGTTGCATATCCTATTCGCAAGTCTGAGAGAGATAAAGAGAGCTGCGCATAGCGACTGTTCAATGGCGCACGATCAACAGATGTCGACCAAGAACTCTTTTCTTGCTCATGACCCGGATCTCTATAGAACTAGAGTTATCATAACTGTAACAAAAACAGTCACATCTTCTCGCCATCCCTCCCTCTTACTTCTAGTAGATCTCTCCCTCTCCCTCTCTCTCTCCTACGCTCTCTCTCTCTCTCTCTCTCTCTCTCTCTCTCTCTCTCTCTTTAGCGGAGCTGACTGATTGACTACATCCGGCTCTATGCCGCCCAACGTCTGACTTCAGCTGAAGTTCTTAGTCCTACCTAATTAGGTCTGATATGAAAAACAGTTCAAGTTAGGGAGGTCTAAATGGAGCGAGATGACAATTCAAACAGCTTGTTACTTTGTCTGTTATCTGATCGATGGAGCGCTCGAATGTTGACTTTAAAACCAAACCGTGAATAAAAATGTGTGTCATGGACTTAACTCAACAAGGAATTCTAGAGCTAGAGAGAGAGAGAGATAGGGAGAGAGAGAGAGAGAGAGCGAGAGAGAGAGAGAGAGAGAGAGAGAGAAAGAGAGAGAAAGTGAAAGATAGAGAGACAGAGTTTTTTGTTATTAAAATAACATCTACAAAGGTAAGTTCGACATATTTTATTTTATCTCAAATCATATTGTCTACGGCCACTTGTTTGTGATTCGTACCAATGACCAGTTGTATATCAAGCAAACATGCTATATATCTAGTTGGCCACAGCCGATATGAGATTAGACCCACGAACCCCACATTGAAGCCAAAGAGCCATGAGATTCAATAGCCTCATTCGGCTCTTAAGTATAGCTCTTATATTTCGGCAGAGGCAGCTAGGAGATAATTAGCTGTAGAGAAAGACAATTCTTCAGAGTCATGTGCTGAGAAGAGGATGTAAGTTCGTTTGTATCCGCCTAGATTAAGTAAGCAGCTCTATAAGGAAGAAATGAGCAAATAAATGCTACCATAGTGTTTATATGACCATTATAAGAGACTGTTTACGTATATACCAATGTCAAACATTAAATCAAACTAACAGACAAAGCTTAAACTAAAATAATTGCTCCCTCAAGAGCTTCCTTAATGGAATGTTTAGTGTAGGACCGAATATTTTTCCCTTAAATATTTTAGTAGATGTATACATCATATATAAAATCAAAGTTTAAGTCCGGCAGCAAAACACACCTCAGGTTCAAGATTGGTTGATCCTGCATTAGCACGACATCGCCAGTAGCTGGGGACAGTGGCGAAGTCGGTAAGATACTCGACCGCGGATCAGTATGCGCAGGATTCAAATCCTGGGCTCGCCCGTCACTGACATCGCTTTCGTGTGAGGAAACTGACGTTAACCTTAACTTTACATTAGCTTTTTTCATATATAAAATCAGGCTCAAGGGCGGTTATTCCTGTGATAGAGAAATGTCTTAGTGACTAAATGGTTAATACTAAATTACTCTGCATGAAATCAACTGGTCAACTTGTGACAGGATTTCAAAATCCAATCTCTGTCGAACTGCAGTCTATATCACTAAATTCGGAAAATAGAACAAAATTTCTAGAAAGTACAATAAAATACTTACTCAATCGCATAAATAGTTGATCGCATTGTTTCATGCCTATTAAGATAGGTCGACAAATAATTGGTCAAATGATTCATGCGGTAGTTTTGCATGCTTACTTATAAATAGAGCACAACGAGATGTACTTATTGAATAGGATGTAGCCATGCTTGTTAGATCAGCTCAACTTCTGAGAGTTATCAACCTTCTGTCTTATCTTAATTCCGGCTTTACTTCAGGATGTCAGAGGCAGGCCATTTATTTTGTAATCGATAGTGAGCGCAGCAGCGTCAGCAGCTTCAACACCCAACAGCTATTTTAACAACCTTAGCAGCTGCATAAACAGCGTAAGAAGCCTAGTAAGCAGTTTCAGCAGCTGAGCAAGTAGCTAAGTTTTAGAAGCTGAGCAAGTAGCTTTAAAAGCTGTATAAATAGAGTCAACAGCAGCGTGAATAGCTTCAACAGCTGTTTGAGTAGCTTCAACAGCTGCGTGAATAGCTTCAGCAGCAGAGCAGCAGCTTCAACAGCTGTGTGAACAGCCTCAACAGCTGCGTGAATAGCTTCAATAGCTGTGAGAACAGCTTCTGCTGTAATTTGTAACTATCGCATTGCACGTGTAATTATGGGTATTATAAGAAAATAGTCGCAATTCTGAAATTACCATTTTTATCACACACAAAGAATTTGTGAACATCGAATATTTTCCATCATAAATCGTTTTATTTCCTGTTTACGTCAGATCATTAAGTATAGTCCATTAGTGGATGAAAAAAGGCTAAAATCTGACTGCCTCTGGGTGAACTCAACTTTTAAGAAAGGAATACAAGTACAAAGTGGCGACCCTTTTGTTTAAATCATTAATATCTACCAATGAAGCTTCTACAAAGAATACATTTAAGATATTCTATCACTGATTTGTTGAAATCATAAAACAATGGAAGGTGACTTCTAAACGACAAAACCAATGAGATATCGTTTACAAGCATATGGCGTCACAGAAGCTTCAAACTTTAAAATGGCCCAAGGCGTAATATCTCAAGTAAACGCCGCTTGACAACTTTCAGAAAGGCCGTTAGTTAAACTTTATTGCGCAGTATCTATTGAACTCTAAAATCTCGCTACCACTGAAACAATAGCTGTCACAACTTGGCAAAACTTTCAACGACTTTCATTAACTTACAACGCCGGGCTGTCGTCGTTAAATTGAAGCGCTCATTTAAAGAGACGCGCAGGCTGCAGAGAGAGAAAGCGCTTAGGGCGAGATCTCTCGCTGCGTTCTACTGGGCGCTTACAACAATTTGTCTCTATATATCAAAATGTCGTTATGAGTGCGGCAGTGAAGTAGAGAGTAAATTGTTTGTGAACTTTAACGACTTGAGAACAGTGAGGTTTGAACCAGACACGTCCGCACTGCAGCGTACTGTACGATGTGTGAGTGTTTTGTCAAGTCCTTAGCGAGTTTGCCTTCACCTCTAAGCACCAGGGATGTTAACATAAAAGCTTTTTAAGTTAAAATTTAGAGAATTTCAATTTGTTGACGATGTGAACATTAACCAGTTCAGCAGAAATTACTCATAAAAGCCTCAATGAGGCCTACGATTAGATCCCCATAACCCTCGAGTAGATAGTTAATAGACAAGACAGTGAAACACGAATTTCTACCAAATTATCAAATCCTTTAATCTAGACATATTTGTAGAAATATAGATTGAGTGATGTCAGGGATTAAGAATGAGAGAGAGAGAAAAAAAAGAGAGGGGGAAAGCTGCATAAATAATCATGATAGAACAAAATTCTAAATGCAACGAGAAACGAGCATGAAAAAGAATGTGAAATATACAAGAATGAGATATGAAAAGAAAGAAAGAGAGAGAGAGAGAGAGTGAGAGAGAGAGAGAGAGAGAGAGAGAGAGCAAGAGATCATACATTAGCAGTGATACAGAATGAAGCATGGAGTACTATGCAGAACAACACTCAAGAAGACATTGAGGCAGAACTATTAACACGAGATGATGCCATCTCTAAGAACAAATTAGCCCCGCCCCTTCGCTTCACGCAACAAGAGATTGACCAATCATTTCTCTAAATCAGGACACGTGACCTCATCAGGAGGCGTGACATGAGCAAGGCTTAAGGAGGCAGGAGGATGATATGGAGACTTAGCTTTTCTCGATTCTTCGATTTTCTGTCAGCGCGTCTGTCGAGACGTAATAAAGACGAATCAGGATTCAAGTCTTAGCCAAATCCTTGTCCGAGTCCTTCACGTTCTGCGCTCAATCTAATGGGATTTATGAGAGAGAAATGAGTCGAATTAGAGCAGTGGTTGCATTGAGCTGAGGTTCACGAAGTTACGTCCAATACAAGCCTACTGTCCCGTTGAGTTGTAAGTCCACGTAAGTCTCAGGTCAGCCTATAGTCCTATTGAACGTGTGCCTATGACGTTGTAGCTAGGACAAATATTAGACTATATAGGCCTATAGAACTAGAAGTCTGTAGTATAAGGCTTTCACAACTAAACTGATACGAAACGACTTTCAAGTGCAGCAGAATGTTTCAGTTTTAAAATTTGCATGTCTAAAATCCATATATACATACCAAAATATACATACATGTTCCCTACCTACCTATGACAAAATCCAAATATAATAATAATAATAATAATAATAATAATTTCATTTCTCTCTCAGGTAGAATGTCTCGCCATCACAATTTAAATGACATAATATGGCGAGCACTTTCGAGAGCAGGCATCCCTTCCTATAAGGAACCAAGTGGGTTGTCCAGATCAGACGGCAAGCGTCCGGACGGCATGACTTTAGTGCCCTGGTGCAACGGTAAATGTGCCGTTTGGGACGTCACGGTCATTGACACTATGGCAAACTCCTACCTGAATACGACTTCAGTCACAGCCGGTGGTGCTGCTGTTCATGCCGCCTCTAGGAAGTTGGATAAATACCGTGATCTGTCCTTAGGATATGAAGTTGTTCCGGTGGCTATTGAAACCATGGGCCCGATGAATCCCGAAGGAGTTGACTTTATTAATGGCATAGGCAGACTTATTGCAGAGCAAACCGGCGATAAGCGAGAGACATCTTTTCTTTGGCAAAGGCTTTCCATGACTTTGCAAAGATTTAATGCAGTCTGCTTCAACAATTCTTTTAAGCCGATTGATGACCTCGAGTAGCCGGGCGGCGATTCAGCACGTATTGCTCGAATCGTTTTTATCAAACCCCAGGTTCTTTACACCGGGGTAAAAAAAAAAAAAAAAAAAAAAAAAAAAAAAAAATAATAATAATAATAATAATAAATAATAATAATAATAATAATCATAATAATAACAATAATAAATAATAATAATAATAATAAATAATAATAATAATAAATAATAATAATAATAATAATAAATAATAATAATAATAATATTAATAATAAAGGTTTAACGTCAGTTTTCTCATCCAGGGAATGATGTCAGGGACGTCATGTATGTATACATTCAGAAATTTAAGCATGCGTTCGGAAATATAAACATATAAAATGTATGTCGACGATTCGCAATGGTCATTAAAATAGCGTATCGTACCAAACAATCCAATGCAACATGAGAATAAGATATCAGATAAATAGAAGTAGATATCAGAATTGAGACAGACCTGAAGTTGCTGAACCACTTAATGAGCTGAGCTGTGTTGTTCTTGTTGAACTTAACGTCAGGGAAGAAAGTTTTGATGACCGCTGAGCTCGGGTACCTCACGTAGAAAAACATCAGTTTAGCTTTCCTCAGGTGCACAGGGGTCAGAGTACTGGTGTGCTCAGTGGTTAAGGGTTCAAGGCTTATAGGATTGAAAGAATTTATATGTTACAAGTATGTGAATATCATTTATATGTAATGATTAATATAATTTATATGTTAAAAATATGTGAATATTTATATGATAGTCTATAATTAATTTAAGTCTACTAAACAAGATCATAGAAGGAAGAGTGGAAGGAAATAGATGCATAGGCAGACCGAGATTATCTTACATAGGAATGTTAGATAGTTTAAAGTTCAATTCATATGTGGACATGAAGATGAAAGCGAAGATTGTGTGATCGTATGAGCACATCGTGTGATCACATCGTATGATCACATCGTAAGATCACATCGTATGATCACATCGTAAGATCACATCCTATGATCACATAGTATGATCACATAGTATGATCAGATAGTATGATCACATCGTATGATCACATAGTATGATCACATAGTATGATCACATCGTATGATCACATCGTAAGATCACATCCTATGATCACATAGTATGATCACATAGTATGATCAGATAGTATGATCACATCGTATGATCACATAGTATGATCACATAGTATGATCACATAGTATGATCACATAGTATGATCACATAGTATGATCACACCGTATGATCGCATAGTATGATCACATAGTATGATCACATCGTATGATCACACCGTATGATCACATAGTATGATCACATCGTATGATCACACCGTATGATCACATAGTATGATCACATAGTATGATCACATCGTATGATCACATCGTATGATCACATCGTATGATCACATAGTATGATCACATAGTATGATCACATCGTATGATCACACCGTATGATCGCCTGACCAAGAGATCGATCTAAGGACTTAGAGAATCGATTCTTCTCAATTCTTCTTTCCAATTCCTTGACTTTACATCAGCTCATCCATTCAACACTGGCACTGCTCTATTCTTCACAGTCTTCGACCTCTTTAATAATCACATCCCCTCTCAATCTATCCCCCTCCCTTCTAATTCTCTCTCTCTCTCTCTCTCTCTCTCTCTCTCTCTCTCTTTAGCGGAGCTGACTGATTGACTACCTACGAGGGAGTGTGTAACTGTTCGGTTATCATAAACAACAACAATAATAATAATAATAATAATAATAATAACAATAACAATAATGATAAAGGTTTAACGTTCGCTTCCTCATCCAAAGATGATGTCAGGGACGTCCCCAACAGCACATATAATACATATTCATAATTAGTATTTACCTATATTCATAATTAGTATTTACCTATATTCATAATTAGTATTTACCTATATTCATAATTAGTATTTACCTATATTCATAATTAGTATTTACCTATATTCATAATTAGTATTTACCTATATTCATAATTAGTATTTACCTATATTCATAATTAGTATTTACCTATATTCATAATTAATTTCGTAATTATATTTAAAAATATTTTCATAATTATATTGATAATTATATAATTTACTTAAATATTTATATAATAATTTTATTCGTAATTATATTCATCGTTATATTTAGCATCGTATCGAAAGCTTATTAGCAACATTTTGTTTGTAACTGAATTACGTTAAGGCTTCAATACTCCTATCTCATTAGTCTACTAGGAATTCTCTAACTGAAAGAATAACTCTTGGATTTCTTTTCTTTCAATGTTTTCCTTTCAGTGCAATTCTCCAGCCATTCTCAATCGATAGATCTTATTGCCTATGAATTGCGCCCGTATCGATCAGTCATGAGCGGCGCCGGGATTTGAACCCGGGTGTGTCGCTCAGAGGCTCAGGTCTAAGAACAGATTCGATTTCTTGCCTTTCATTCAATTAAGACTCGAGAAAGTCAGGAGGAATGAAAGACGTGGAGTGAAGCGTGGATATAAAATAGACTGAGTGGAATGATGCAGCTCTGGATAGGTAAATGAATACAGTGGATAATTAATATAAAATAAATTTTTTAAAAATAAATATAAAAATAATATGATATAAATTTATTAAAAAATAAAATAAAATAAACGTATGTAAAATTAGTAACAAAAATGTAACATGTATATATTTAATATATATATATATTAAATATATCAATATATTTTTATATAAATATATTATATTTTATATATCATATTTATATGCAAATATAAATTACTGCTCAATGTTGTCATGGACCACAGTAGCACTCTAATTCTGTTGTTGTTGTTGTTGTTGTTGTTGCATGTAAAGTAGATAAATTGATGTAATAATTTATAACAAGTCATTCAAGAGTCGTTAGAAGTGCACCAGATGACCTGCACAGATGAAGAAATATAGCTAAAATTTACATTCCGTGACATAAAGTTGCCAGTTCCATACATACTTTTAAACTTTTAGCAAAATTATTAAACGCAGCCAACATAAAGCGATCAGCTGTTGAACTAATAGCCAATCTACACGCTGCAAGCATCGAATTGATAACAATCATTCAAAAATGGCGGACTAAAATAAACCAGTGAATTACAACTCCAAGGATTCTAATGTGAAGAAGACTGCGATTCTTTAGAGACCTGGTTCTTACCTGAGATCAATCAGCTATAGGCAGAGATCAATGAAGATATCGATAAATGTGACAACAACAACAATACAATTATACTGCACGATGTTGTATTCCGTGACAACATCGTTTATGACAATATCAAGCACTGTGAAGCTCCAACCAGTCCTTTTAGTAGCGATAAATAGGTCCCTATATTATGTGAAAGAAGAATCAAATATTTATATGAATTCAGTTTAAAAATTGTAGTCTCTGAGTTATAGACGGCTGAATAGAGACACCCTATATCATATCAAAAAAATAGGTACTCTACCATGAATTTATTTCACTAGGTATACAATTAAGCTTCTCAACTCATTGACCCATATTTGCTTTAAGTTGTTATTCATAGCAATTTATGAATAATGCAGTGGCATGAGTTTACTGAACACTAAAATCTTTCAGATAAACGGCGATAAGTAATTAATGCGTGATGATCCCTTTGGTAGACATTTATGGTTCAATTGTCTATTTTCAGAGAAGTAATCTACAACTCCTTACACTATCCACGTCTTCCTCTCTGCTCTAAAACAAAACCCAGTGCAGCTGCTTGCGCAGAGGAAGCGAGAAATTAGTGCAGACGTTCGTGATATAGACTACAGTTTTTCAGTGTGTTGCTTGGCAACAAAGGGTAGAATTAAATCATAAATTGTAATCTGCGGGACGGAAGCAAGAAGCAAGAGTCTTGAGCAGTGGTTGATAATTGTTGCCACCCCGTAGAGTGGTTGAGGACGATTAATTCCTCAAGATGTATGACTTGTAATAATAAGAACTCGATGATGACGGCTCCTTCCGTATCCGATAAACTGAGATCCTGTGGAGGAGAGAGAGAGAGAGAGAGAGAGAGAGAGAGGGAGAGAGTGAGAGAGAGAGAGAGAGGGAGAGGGAGGGAGAGGGAGAGAGAGAGAGTTAAAGAGAAAGTTAGAGAAATATATATAAGAAGATGAATCCTATGAAAGAGAAATAGCGAGTAAACGGGCTCAAGACAGAAAAGAGAACCATTGTGGTTTACAACCTTAAGAAGGATCAATTTATAGTAATATCACCTTCACTCTGTCAAATCTCTCTCTCTCTCTCTCTCCCATTCTCTCTCTCTATCTTGCTCCCCACACAAGTGCCTCTCTCTCATTCTCTCTCTCTATCTTGCTCCCCACACAAGGGTCTCTCTCTCTCTCTCTCTCTCTCTCTCTCTCTCTCTTAGTGCATTGCCTACTGACAGGTCCATGGTACATAGCGCCTACACTCTTCTCTGTCTTTCGCCTTCCTCTTCTTTTCCACATATGAGTGGGACTTTAAATCATCTAACATACCTAATCTCGGCTTGCCCCTGCCTCTTTTTCCTTCCATTCTACCTTCTATGACCTCTTTTAATAGACCTTCCCCCCTTAGAATGTGTCCTATCCATCTCTTCTTCCTATTTCGTAATACATTTATCAACTGTCTATCTGTGCCAACTCTCTCCAGGACTTCCTCATTTGTAAACTTTTGAGTCCAACTAATCCTCTCCATTCATCTCCAAATCCACATTTCCAATGCCTCCAGTTTCCTAATATCTTCCTTCCTTAAGTTCCATGTTTCACATCCATACAATAGCGTGGTCCAAACCAAAGTTTTCGCTATCTTTATCTTTGTGTCTTTCTTTAGACTTTTTGTTAATAGTTCTTTTCTACTACCAAGGCCGCTTTTGCTTGTGCAATCCTACTGCATATTTCCGTCTCAAATTTCCCGTCATCGGTTATAGTATGACCCAAATATTTGAAACTCCTTACCTGTTCCAATTTCGTACCATTTATTGTGATATTAACTTCACCTTTATTATTGGACACTCTCATAATTTTATATTAATCTTCATGCCATATCTCAAAGCCGTATCATTCAGTCTATCCATTATCATCGCTGCTCGCTACCATTCCTTGGTCATCTGCAAATCGTACATCTTGTAACAAATTCCCTCCTACTTTTATTCCTTCTTCTACAGTATGTCTTCCATGGCTTCATCGATCATTGCCTCAGCGTAAATGTTAAACAGCAACGGCGAAATGCTACAACCTTGTCTTACTCCACGTCTAATTTCACCTTCTTCTGAGTATTCTTGTTGGATTTTGATTACTGCTTTTTGATTCATGTACAAGTTCAAAATTAGTCTTCTATCTCTCCAGTAAATTCCTATTCTTTTTAAGATATTCATCATCGTTATCCAATCAATCTTGTCAAAGGCCTTATAGAAGTCTACAAACTATACAAAAACGTCATTTCCATATTCTAAGCTTCGAAGATCTTTCGCAAAGAACCCGCATTACCCCTATTGCTTCTCTTGTGCCACATCCTTTCCTAAAACCAAATTGTGTCTTGCTCAGTATCATCTCTGCTTTCGACTGAATGCGATTATTTACAATCTTTAATAAGATCTTCGATGCATGAGGTATTAAGCTGATTGTTCTGTAATCCGAACACTCCAATCCATATTTCATTAGTGGAAAATATATTTGCGATGCAGTAAGGCATTTCTATCTTTCTCAATGATCTCAGAGATAAAAAGCAACTAATAATAATTAACTAATTATTAATAAAAGGATAGATATATATTTTTGAGATCCTACGATAGCCATAATTTCGTATATATATTAAAGTGTAAGCCTACTGATTAAGGGTGCTAACTACCAGTCAAATTTTATAATTGAATTTAAATTTTTAAATTTAAATAATTTTAGTACGAAATTTAAACGTATAATAGGTTATAAGATCAGGTTACCCCACAACGTTGACAAATCTGCATTACACTGTCGCTAGATGTACATTAGCTCGATGCTCTCAGGATCATCTTAAACGTTTGGCAGAGCACTGGGGCGTGAAAGGAGCGCATCTATCTAGCGCTGCGTTCAATGCGAGCTTTACTGTCAGCATCGGCTCCTGCGATGAAACTCGTCGTATGTTCTGCGAGATCCTCTGCGGCCGCTAAGTAATAACTCACGACAGGGGTGACGTAATCTGAAGAAAGAATTGCCTTCTTCAAAGGATTAGCGGCAGCCAATGCTGCTAGTCAACCTTATCGAAAGCTTTAGTCAGATCACTGGTTGGGTTAATCGAAAAGTTGTTGGGCTTAAGATCGAAAGTTATACTTAAGAGTTGAGAGTCTGGAGGGTCGTTAAGGTTAACGGTTTACTGGCTTCTGTTCGTCTGAGATATTAGCACTCTGTGCGTAGGCGTGTCTGTGCGCGTGAATGTAGGCCTATGTGTGCATATGTGTGTGTGTGTGTGTGTGTGTGTGTGTGTGTGTGTGTGTGTGTGTGTGTGTATGTGTGCGTATGTGTGTTCCGATGTGTGTTTATAACTCACTCGTACCTTCCATCTGTATCGTTCTGTACTGATATTTATACTTTGAGTACAATCTATTTAAATGTTATCTATTTTTTCAATACTTATTTCGATTTCTACATAATTTTTCTTATCACTTTTATTAATTCTTTATTTGTCTATAGAAATTAATTAATACTACCCTTGTGTAGTATTAATTAATTTCTATAAGGCATTTCTATCTTTGAAGGATAGAAATGCCTTACTGCATCGCAAATATATTTTCCACTAATATATTTTCGGCTAAGCAACTGATAAGCCTAAAGACGAGGAGGAGAGAAGACAATTGAAAGTTGAAATAAAGACAAGTGACACGTGATAGTGTAGACAATAGGTTTCGAGTGGCGCATTAACAAATTATACTCAAACCAGAGCTTAAACTAAAGAGTCAACCAGTGATAATAAGCACGACTTTCCTCAATTATAATGTGCACTTAAACGCAGTTTTCTATGAACTATTTATTAGTTATTACTTAACAGTGTTAACTATTACTTATTATAGATATTTCTTAGCTGTTAGGCCTACTTACTTCGTCTGCTAGAGACAGGTTTTTAAAATTGAACAAAAAGCTTTTATATGTGATTAAAGAGGCGACTATTTTAATTTAATAGGTCATGCAACTTATGATGTCGTAACCTACTACTTTCTATTTGATAAACAGTTGAGCGTATAAAGTTGCATTGCCCTATTCAAAGCTATGATCATGAATGAGAGAATAGTAAAATCTGAGCATATCAAATGTGCGCTTTTGAATGGACAGTTTATATAATTACTCCTAGCAACTAAGAATTAGAAGTTAATCTTTTACCATAGCTCATTTTTATTAATGTATCTATCCTAATGTCATTTTAATTAAACAATTTAGTTAAAAAAGAAACATAAATGTAACCGTCAGTAAGATAAGAAATTCAAATAATGGTGTTAACTTTCAACTCCTCTCGCCCCAGGCTAAAGAGATAATCATTTAATCTGAAGAATTAGCAGCATTCCCACACCTAGATCTTAAGCTCTGAGTGGATTCTGTAATTGACTTGTAAACGGGCTGAACGTACAGGTAATCAGTAAGAACTTTATCGAATAATTCACCCCGAGGCGAACGAGCAACTTTGTAAATTAAACGATATCTTCAAATTACTCCGAGGCGTTAAACAGTTGAACTGGGAAAGAGGCTAACGGTACCAATAATAATCCACATCCTACACTATGTACTGACGTACCAGCTGTATGAAATAAATAAATACCAACAGAGGGGGAAATAGAGAGAGAGAGCGAGAGAGAGAGAGAGGGAGTGACACAGAGGAAGGGAGAGAAGGAAAGAGAGGGAGAAAGATAGCAGAAAGAGAGTGAGAGAGATAGAGGGGGAGAGAGAGATAGAGAGGGACTAGAGAGAGCGTGCCCGAAGATAGAGGCTGATGTTAAGTAACTCATATACGAATCGAAGTGTAATTGTAGATCAGAATAAATATCTCTCTCTGTCCAATGAGCACACATCGATCAAACAAAAGCGATCAAGAACCTAAAGGGAAAAACTGCATAGAAGAAGAGAACATAAGACAATACACAGGTCTACATGACAGCATAGTTATACAAGAATACTTCAAATAGAACAAATGACAACACACAGGTCTACATGACTACATAGTTATGACTCCGGGGTATGACATAAGTGTAGTTATAAGTGTAGTCATAGTTAAGTGTAGTCAGACTGTGACATGGACTTCCTTGAGTAGACCAATCAGCAGCGTGTCAGTGATTTATTGAGAATCCATAAGCGGAAGGGTTTAAATCCACTGCTGGCTCCTTCATTTAGATGCTTTTGAGACATAAAATATACGATAAATTTGGTTTCAACTTACTAGCCTCTTCTACACCAATATAAATAAAGAAATGTATAAGCATTACAATCATAAAAGCGTATATAAACTAAAATGTAAGATAATAAGAGATACTATAACAAAAAATAAGAAAATATAAGAGCTATTATCATAAAAGATTAGCTGGTAAAAGGATATGAGACTCTGATCATCGTAACTGGGCAATTCCGAGTTAAATTCTCCACCCATCTGCTCTCCCCTACTTCTATAACCACCGACATAACCATCTCCAACACCACCCTTCACCCTCTCTCCCCCACCCAGCTCTCCGGGGGAGGAACTCCTCGAGGACCTCCCAGAGACGTCACCTAGCAGCTGCTGCTGCTGCTGCTTCAACACCAGGTCCAGCTGTCGCCGCTGCTGCAGCTGATGACGGTTGTAGAGAGCTTCAAAGAGGCTGGAGTGTTGTAGGCTGGGGTTAGGCACGGCTACTGAGGTGGGAAGAGTTACAGGAAGGAGAGGGGACTGGGAGGTGAAGTGGTTGACCAGTTGTCTGGAATAGTCTGCCGCTGAGGGCATCGATGACTCGTTGATCACGTGATCTGCAGGTGTAGGCTCGTTCCTACCTGACGGGTCAAATAGCAAGAAATCTATGGAGATGAAATCTTGGTTATAGGGTTGGAGAGTTCTGATCAAATCCCCTATCTACATGCCTGATATTGCCTTATGGCGAGGAAGCGGACGTTAAATTCATATTGATTGATTGATCTATTTTTATGTGTTAGATCTGTTAGGTGATGTTTATACAATTTGCTAAATGAGCTACTCTAAATTGCTAATTTGTAACTGCATATAAGCAATGCTTTTGTATACTATTTTAGAATTACTTTCTCAACGTTTTCTAGAAGCTATGTTATCTGCATTATGTGATCAGTAACTGTACTCAAGCCAAGTTTTAACAAATTAAATTGGACCTAATTAGTTAATTCTAGTAACTAATTAGTGAGATGATTACCTGAACTGGAGAGATCTACATGTAGACGACCAGACGCCCCCTGGTGGGCGGCGTGAGGCACAGAGTCCTGGAGGATAGCCCGAGCTGCTCTGGGCGACAACCTCGTGTCCGTCACCTTCGTCCTCTTCTTCTTGGCAGGAGCACTCACGACCAACGGCAGAGCCTCAGTCTGCTCCGGCTCTCGTGGAAAGAGACAGGTTGCTGCTGGATTCGGCAGAGAAGAATTGGAGAAGAAAGGATTAGCAGGAAAGAGAGGAATGCCAGCTGGTCGAGGTAGATCAAAAGCAGACTTCTGAAGGTGTTGGTGTTGGTCGAGAAATGTCGGCATAAATCTGTCAGCAGATTTTCCAAGAGATTTAGAAAGGCACCCAAAGCGATTCATCATCGAATATTCTGAGAAGTTTGCTAGCATCTGCGCCATGGCTGGAGGCATAGGCTGAGGCATGAACATGGAGGAGGGCATGTGTGGAGTAGACTCCGATCTAAACATCTGCTCCTCCTCTTTACTCTCAGTTCCAGAGTCCGCTCGAAAGTCCCTAGACTCTTCGTTGTCTTCATCGGATGTCTCCCCACCATCTGATCTTTTTGAAGGCGACTGAGTCTTATCCAACTCGAGAAACTCGTTTCCCAGTTTATGCTTCTTCACAAAGTTCTTGACGATCTCGTCCACCAATGAGCCAACACTGGTAGCAATCTCCGCCTTCAGAAGTCCAGTAAGACGCTCAATGTCAACTGGGCTTGTTCCACCAACAGGACTGGACTTTCCATAAACGTTCCCATTGCAGTTGATGTCATTTGTCAACGACAGCCAGCTCTGAGAGAGTTGTCGGTTGACTAAGTCACAAGCTGATTCCTGAATCTTTCTCGAAAGATCTTTTCTTTGCTCTTCCTTCAAAAGTAGATCAAACTGATTATTATTGTTTCCCTGATGCTTGGTGGACTTATCTTTTCGAAGTAGAAGAGAATATTTCTGATTCATCTCAGCGAGTTGATCCTGCATATTGCGCAAAGCCTGTTGGAGAGATTCCTTTCCCTTCTCTCCACCCGAAACCAAGCCTCTTTCCTCTTCCAGCGAGAAAGAAATGACATCATGCTGCTTGGGCGCGTATTGCTTTCTTCTAGCTCTCCTGTCATTCTTGAACTGCGTGATGGCTGAGTCAGATTGGTCCAGGTTGTTGGAGGTTCTATCTGAAGGTGAATGTCTCATGATGCTCACTATAGCTTCCATTCTGGCTCTCTTTGCTTCCATTACATCATCAGAGCTTCCTTGATCGTCACTCATAGAAGCAGAGTCCTCGTTCAGTCCATAGTCGTTCACAGCAAATCTCTTACTAGACTTGTGCTTCCTATCTCCACCTTGTTTGCTTCTATTACTGCAGTCAGTTCTGTTAGTGCTTCTTCCCTCTTCGTCATCGGAAAGATCACCTCTGGAAGAGATGCTCAGGTCAGAAGGGGATCTCAAAACTGAGTCATCATAGTCGTCTCTCTGGGCGGCATCATATGAAGTCATATCTACAGGCTTATCATTATCTTCTTCTGAACTCCTCATCATCACGTTTGTGCTATTTCTACATAAAGCTAACGGTGAGCCAGCGTCCCAACTCTTTGGACTGGGACTTCCAAGCACCGCTGCGGAATTGGAATGCATTAAGTTTCGCAGTAACAGCAGAGAGTCTCCCTCCGGCGGAACTGATCCTACGAAAGATCTTCTATCCTTCCCAAACGACTTGCGGTTAAAACTCAAGTCATAAGTGGGCGGTTGTGTAGTGGATACAGCGTTGTTTCCAGCGTTGATGGAAGCTGGAAGAGCTAGTTGATAGATGGAATGATATTGTGACCTGTAATCCTGAGGTACTGAGATCGAATCTCCGTCAGCTTTGCTGCTTACGTTCTCAGATTTGTCAAGTTTTTCGCCGGATGCTTCTTCTTCTTTCTTCTTTTCAATATCATCGTCGCTAACATGATGATCGTTATCATCGTTATCACTGTCATTCCCTCCACTAGAATCGTCATCGACACCATCATCACCACCTTCTGCTGATCCTAACGAACAATCTCCGTCTCTCGAAGTGTTTGAACCAAGACATTCTTCATCGAGTCGCCCAACTTCAGTTTCTTCGTCGTCCATGTTAACATCTGAGTTGTTTCCTTCGTCTTCTTTTGTGTTATAGTCCAATATCTCGAGTGATTTAGTGTCTACTGAATCAGACGCCATGTTGGATTCTAAGCGCTCGAAGGATGTCTCAATTGTTGATGCAATTTACTTCTCTGCTATACCCCTATTCTAGTTTAAGCTAAATATCTATTTAGTTAATTAATAGCATTGAAATAGTTTTCATTAAAATTCTTTAATTATTAATCCAGTGTAAAAGCGTAGAGCTGTTTAAAATAAAAAAGACAATCACGTATAGTTTTTAACACTCCTTCATTCTGCTAACAATCATTCGTTAAACTCTAGAAATAGTTGCATACAAACTGGTGTGAATTTAAATGCTAGTGAGCGTCTGTTGAAATCAAGCAACTTTGGACCTGCCATTTTACAGAAGACTAAAACGAGAAGGGATCAACCCGATGCGGCATGAAGTTATACTGACTCAAACATGACGTTTTTTGAGCAGTCAAAGTTGCCTCATGCTCTTGAGCAGTCAATGCTGCCTGATGCTAAACTTAATTGCAGTGGTGATTTCAAAAAGCTAAAGCTAATGTTAACGTCGGTTTTCTCACTCGAAAGGGATGTCAGTGACGGGCGAGCCCAGGATTTGAACCCCGCACAGACTGATCCGCGGTCGAGTGTCTTAGCGACGTCTCCATTGGCTCCAGCCAGTGGTGATTGCACACACTATAGTGAATGATCATCCAAGTTGATATCTATCACTTTTAAAAGCCCGTGTTAAAAATGTTAGGCAGTTTAGAATTAATTGTCAATGTTACCAGTCCTAAGAATGTCCCAGATTTTCTCTCGGATCAGCTCAGCCGGGAATCGATCCCAGGTCTTCTAGAACAGTCTTGTAAAGTTTCACGAAACGAACCTGACTCTCTACTCACTGAGCTATTGGTGCACTCTAAACCAATTAAGCAAATATTATAACTGCGTTTAATATATGACTTATTAATAGCGCTGAGTGTGGTAGAGAAATCTTGTGCTGACCTGGCCATATTAGCACGAGCACTTGAGTAGAAGCCAATAGCTTTGGCGAGCGACTACAAGCAGCAATCCAAGTGTAACATGTGGTGAAAGTTAACACCTTTTGTATCCACACTCGACTTTAATGTTAAACTAGAAATAACAACAACTACAATTTACTCGAAAAACAGGTTGTTGACTTGATTTATATTAGTCGACGAGGTTTATTTTCGGCAATAAATTTTATCAAAGGCTTGGAAGTCAGTTTCAAAATTCATAAAAGAAAAACCATTGACGTTAAACTCACATCATCAACAACTTATTAATCATTTATAAATCTTTGTAAAATTGTAAAAAGGCTTTTACGTGGAGGCCTAATCTTCGGAAACATAATGTATGAGCAATAATCTTTCATGTACATGTATAAGCCTATAACTTTGTATACTTTAAAATATAATTTGAATTTTTTGGAATTTGCACCGTTTTTGGACCTTATTTTTGCTCGCCGGCTTGATTTTGTCTCAATAGTGCTTGAAGTTGTCATAGATGACTGTAGCACTCTGATTTTTGTTTTTATTACAATTATAACTAAACCAGGCTGTCAAGTGTGTTATCCACTGAGCCACATAGCTTCTGCACTATACTGCACTGGGCTCACTGCATGGAGATATCTAAACAATGGACTGAGACCTCAACAGTAAATTCATTTAATCTTCTTCTTATTTGTATTCTTTAAACTCTAGAGATCACGTGACTC